>JARJEB010003850.1:0-24756 GCA_030264535.1 Liometoxenus newtonarum
TTAATTTATTTATTAACTTCCAACCCAATACAAATGATTATCGGTTTATACACAGGCTAATTATCCGCGGTAAAAATCCTTATAATAAAGTACGGGCCAACAGCCACACCGCGTTTTATGCCTGTTTAAGTCTGCATATCGCACTTAAACCGTAACCCAAGATAATCGTCACGATTCAGGTATCGCTGGATCGAGACGCAAACTTGTACTGACTAAATAATCAAAATGCACTATTGACCATAACATCTGTGACAAAATATTAAAACAAATGAAGAGGGGTCAAGTGTACGATATCCCGGCTGGGAATACAAAAGTAACATTCAACGTTACAAGGCTTAGTCATATACATACGAGTATAGGAATTTTTATTGTGTAGGTAAATTATTTGTTAAAATTTCCGATATGCATGATATTATTGTACGCATCAGTTTAAAAAGTAATTTAACTCAATTAATGGGTTTAAGTGTGTAGTATATATTAATACCAAGAAGTTACACTGTTACCTACCTATATGTATCACATCCGTCAGTTGTTCATCAGACTTGGTTAGATGGATGGTTTTGGCTGACTTAGATATTATATTAGGTGGATATACTATACCAACGAATAAGTTGAAACGTAACGCATACCTCTATCTATATATGTATATATATACATACTTATAAGAAAATTAGCGTGAACCAATTACCATCGCTTAATGTTTATGCATCATGGAAATTATAATAATCCCGCATCGTAATTTGCATTGAAATTTAAAATTGTTTGCGCTGTGTGTTTATTTTTTGTTTGTTCTTTACTCACATGCTAAAATACGCGTTATAGCTTATAATGATTATTTTTGTACTTACCTACATATTTTATAAAAATTGTATTTGCCAAGGCGTTCTATGTGAAAAATGTTAAACCAGGACCGTACTACCTACATAGAGAGATATTATAATTGAAACAATAACTCGTTCAGCTAAAAATTGAATTCGCGTTATATTCGTTTTTTGTTTGTTTTTTTTTTTGTGTTTTGAATGTAGGCAATATGTTAGAATAGGTGTTGAAGCACAAAACGAGTGGCAACCAATTTGCCGATTCGATTGAGAGTCGCTAAGTAGTCTCAGTAAATTGAAATATATTTTAAACAAGCCGCCGACCCCGAGGCACATTGACTGGTTCCGATGAAACCTGCCGAGTCACCCTAACTTGTCGAAAATTAACATCCAATCGAGACTACATACATGGTAAGTCGTATCTCAATCGGGACGGGATGGCAAGCAGATTAGGAATTGGGAGGACGTCGGCAGAGTTCGCTGCCGTTCCGTTTCTATGGTAAATCGTCGTATCGGATATTGTGCTTTTAAACATTACGGAAGCTTTTTTGCCCCTTATCAACCACCCCATCACATTTCAAATCGCTAATATCTAATTGAGTTTAAATTGCGCTCGTTAGTATTTACAAAGGCTCGGCGCAGATATTGAAATTATTGGCACAATATATACAAAAGTATATATGCCGAAGGAATTTTTATGAAATTGAAAATGAGTTGAATCATCTGGTGCGCGCGAAGCATTTTTTGGTTACCGTCTGTGGTGTTTTTTCTTTATCACCAAAACGATCTGATGGCACATAGTGGCATATCTCTAAAAGATGCTGGCTGCGTCATCAAAAAGCACATGGATATAGGAAAAGGAGACGAAGACGAAGTCGAGCACATGCACATCGAAAGGCCGGTGCACTATAATTACGCCCCATCTCAAGCTTGTATTAGCGGCGCCTGCTTTACAAAACCGACATTATCATCATTATAAAAGTCATCATCATTATCTATCTATACCGATCATCCTTTCTAACTACCCTATCTGTCGCCTAATATAATTTTTATATTGAAATTCTTCTTGATAGTGTGGGGAAGGTGCATCTTCTTGCGGTGTGTCTTGAAATGTAGGCATAAGAAACGTGTAGGTACCTATATAGATATTAATGTCGAAAATGTTCATTGTTACTCAAAGTTTACCAAAAGATTCAAGTATTTTTAAGTTAAAATTGGACAAAAAATGAAAACTAACAAAAACTCTGTTCATCATACTTAATCACGTCAATAAGTATTGAAGTAGGTAAGGTAAGTACCATAGCACAAGTTTTCGAATAAGTAGATATAGAAAATAAATAGTGCCGGCTAAATCCTATATTTAGGTATATATGTATACCTATGTAAGTATTTACTTATTAATTTTTTTTTTGGTTATATTGTAACGGGCACCTCGTTCAGATGTTTAAACTCCTTTTGGTCTGCAGGATTGCTCTGGCTAGTTGTGGAGACGGGGTGGGGCGATGTTTTGTATAATAGATGTTAAAACCAAACTAATTATGGGCGCCACTTTCCGATAACGGGACAGAGACCCGGAGTTTGAATATTAACACAGAAAAACTCGTTAATAATTACGTTTATTGTTAACAATTCTTCCTATACAAATCCGACAATCGAACAACGATTTATTTCCGTATATGAAACGTAATAGGCTTCACTCGGCCCAAATTTTTATTTTCTTTTGGTTATATTGTAACGGGCACCTCGATCAGATGTTTAAACTCCTTTTTGTCTTCAGGAGTGCTGCGACTGGCCGTGGTGACGGGGTGGGGGCGATATTTTATAATATAGATGTTAAAACCAAACTAATTATGGGCGCCACTCTGAGATAACGGGGGAGAGACCCGGAGTTTGAATATTAACACAGAAAAACTCGTTACTAATTACGTTTATTGTTAACGATTCTTCCTATACAAATCCGACAATCGAACAGCGATTTATTTCCGTATATGAAACGTAATAGGCCTCACTCGGCCCAAATTTTTATTTTCTTTTGGTTATATTGTAACGGGCACCTCGATCAGATGTTTAAACTCCTTTTTGTCTTCAGGAGTGCTGCGACTAGCCGTGGTGACGGGGTGGGGGCGATATTTTATAATATAGATGTTAAAACCAAAGTAATTATGGGCGCCACTCTGCGATAACGGGGCAGAGACCCGGAGTTTGAATATTAACACACAAAAACTCGTTACTAATTACGTTTATTGTTAACAATTCTTCCTACAAATCCGACAAATCGAACAGCCAGTTATTTCCGTAAACCTATAAAACGTAACAGGCTTCACTCTGCCCAACGCGTGGAATTTACTTTCTGTGCCAAATCGCTTTCGCTCTGAGCGTCGACCTGTCTTGTCGGTTAAAGGCACACTTATCATAGAACAAATTCTTCTCAATATGCATATCACACGCACTTACACTCTGACACAGAAGTAAGACGTGTAATAGCGAACATATCCAATATAAAATGCTTTAAGTGACAATATAAACAACAAAGTAACGTTTTAAGTAACGTTTTACAAGTTCAACGTTACAATATCTACAACACAAATCAAACAAAAGTTTAACATTTCGATTAACACACTGGCGAGCTCCAAGGAGAGCGAAACACGTGTCTGTGGATGGCATCGTCGATCGAGTTATCTAGCTAAATATTTTCGTTGTTTCTTTAAACACGATTTGCAAGGATAAGCGTCCTTGAGAGAGATATTGTCTCAAGTATTTGTCTTTAACATTTTTATTTGTTTCTGTGCATTGCAATACAAAATAACACTTCATTGAATTGAAAAGGCAATTTCATCATCTACAAAATCAACATTAAACAATAACATGCATTTCGTTCAAATTATAATCACCAGGAGTCAGAACGAAGGTACGAAATACAAGTATTCAATTGGACGAAGTGGTGATTTAGAAATAACACCTTCCTGTAAAAGTGTAAACCGTAAACGTACTGCACGTTGTTCGCGGTTCGGTGTTTGCGCGATTTTAAATGTAATACTTACCTATATACCTAAGTGCAAGAGTGCAAGTGCACTATCAAACCGATAATAAAGAGCTTGTTTACAAAATAATAGATGCATGTAAGTCCTGTAAGAGGAATAATAATTTACCATAGAGCCGAATGTACTTGTAACAGTTGTAACTATATACATGAGTGGCATGTAACTGACGACTACGTGCTAGTAGTAGTAGGTACTATACAGTGTGTTCATTACAATCACGTTTCGTGTTTCACGTTTTCTCCGAGTCGGCTGATATATGACTTGGATGGGAATTCAGAATTGTTGGAACGCATCGCAGTTCTTGCTGATATTTTGATAAAGTGGGGGCTCAGCGGCATCACGATTATATAGATTCGATTAAATCGGTGGGGGGGCCCCACTCGCTATATCAGAAAGATAGCCAGCGCATGCCTATTGTGTCGATGCGTTTGACGCGAGGGCGGTGCCGTAATTAAATAAATGGGAAGGTAGAGGATTGGCAATGTGAGGAGACGAAGGCACCGCCCTTGTATAGCCCAAGAAGGGGAACCTATGATTTTCACGTATCGGCGGCCCGTCCCCTTCTCGGAATCAGTAAGCAATGTGATCTCAACAATAGCGGTCTTGTGAATTGATTACGTGGAGGTTTTCCAATATTTCTTGTCTAATAACGCGACCGACGTGGAGAGAAACAATACCGGCACGTGTCAGTTTTACTTACTTACTTACTGACTTATAAGTTTCTAGTGTGACAAAGACTGTGTGAAGATTTGAAAACAACATCATGTTAACTGATATGACACCGACCGCTGGGCATCATTTGTACGGCGCTCAAATACCGGCGATGTCCATGAATATGAAGACTGCTGTAAGTATTTTCGAAATTGCAAACCAAAAAGCAATCTAAATTAGATATACCTACTCTGCGGACGGGATTGAACATGCAAAAAGCAATCTAAATTAGATATACCTACTCTGCGGACGGGATTGAACATGCACTGTCATTGCATTGTCCATTACCTTTACCTAAGACGTAAGATGCTTCCATAAGGCATAAGCTACTTAAGTCTTTTTGTTGGGAACAATAATTTGAAGGAGAGGACAAGTGACAGGTCCACTTGAGATTATCAAAGGGACAAAAGTTTCAAAAGAAGAGTAAGTAGTTTCTACTCTACTACTTACATCACTTCAATTCAATGCAAAAGAGTTTTTTTTGTTGGTGTTATGTGCGTGGCACTGGAACAACGTAAAATCAAATAAAAATATTTGGTTCAAATCTATATGACATCCTACAATTGAGTTTAAATTACATGCAAAAACTTACAGTTTTTTTGGATTTTAATTTTTGATTGATGAACAAGTTCATTCGGGTCATCGCAGGTGAACACGCAATGTTCCAAGAAGTAAAACCATCAATACTCGAAATCACTAATATAAGTATCGGTTTTTCACAGAACATTAAAGAACAATTTCAGCCTAAATTAATACGATTTTAGTTTAGCTTAATATTGTTATGAAGTTATGATTTTAGTTTAGTTTATCTTAACATTTTTGGTATTAGAACACCGAATAACGTTAACCGACGGACACTTGCAACTGCTTGTGATGAACTGCTGCAATAACTTGCAACCCTCAATAATATTATTCATGACTTTACGATTCGGGTCGTAGTTGAGATAAGATTAGATAAGGTAATATAACTTACATGTGTTTCATCGTTGACTGAATAATAGAAGAAGACTGGCAAGTATGCGGACGTAGATAAGTGAAGCTCCAATGTACCTACACTCGGTTGGTATTGAAAGTTTTTGTTTGCAGGCACTTGTCAGTCTTCTTCTATTATTCAGTCAACGGTTTCATATAAACATCAGCCCAATAAAGCTCTTGGTAAATTGATAAGATTTTAGCATTTTTGGCATCAAATGAAAGGAACAAAAGTGTTGTTGTTGAAGATCTGCATTTCAAAATAGTTCAACAAGACTATCTAATCTTGTTGCACCATTTTATTCACCTTCTCTTGTCTATTAGTTTATCCTCATAAGTACCTAGGATCATACTTATACTTAATATTATTTTTTTACACAAGGATTAATCTTATATATGGATATGTGTAGGTATATGAAACTTGAAAAGACCAACGGATGCTTAATAATAAGTGCAACTAACCGCATGCGGTATAAGTACTTACATATAGGTATATTTAGTAGTTATTCCTTTCTTTTTTGTTTGTTAAATACCCTAGCCTCCCAGAGTTCTGAACTGGATGGAAACGCACAGCGGGTATCGGAAAATATAAAAAAAATTACTTATATAAAAATCGTTGTTTGCAAAATAAAATATACTGTTGCCTTTGATCCGTTCTGAATGAGTTCTATAATACCGCTCTAGATTTGTATTTAGCTATTCCTATTCGAAATGCATTTAGGTTTAGGACATACAAGTAACACCGAATAAATCCTTTGTTAATGCAGTGAATGTTTTGACAGCACTTGCTGAGTGCTTCAAACATTTAAGCGTCCTAATCCTAACAAATGGTACTTTAATATCCAAAATCATAAATCCAATACTTTCATTCTATCATCTAAATTCTGAAGTATATCATGCAAGCAGATTTCAGAAATATTTATATCTTATAACAAATTCATTATGGTTAGTTAATTAATATCAATTAATAACATGCCGGAATGTGTCGGATTTAATTAACCAAAAAATATTCCATTCCGGGAATTTCAAACATAATTTTGGAGCTTGATATCTATACTTTTACAAAAATAAAATGAAAATATCGAATTACATATATAGATACAGATAGAAAGAAGTCTGTCCCCAAGGGCTGGCAGCGCATGTTTTTACAGATTGAGCCCTGACGATGTAGGTATTTTGCCAAAATTCGCATCTTGTAAATTATAACATAAGGACAGATGTTTTAACACTTATGTTGTTTGGCTGATGTATGGGAAGAAAAAAAATGCATATATGTGCTTATGTATAGGTATAAATCCAAAATAACAAAAATAAATCTGATGATGTAGGTATGACAATTTTTAGCAAATGCACACCTTCCGGACTTTCTAAGGTACTTACTTATATGTATATACTTTCTTCCAGAATTTAACAAAAATATAAAGGTAAACGTTCATGACAGAAAAATAAAGAAATGAAGAAACAAATTATTTTAAGTGCCAACAATTTTGATACGTTATTTAAGTATACTTGGATAGTAATAACTAATAAGTAACGTTATTAAGTCGTCTACTTTTAGCTTTTTTCGGTTTTAGGTTTAAATGTAAAGAATAATAAAATATAGCGTTATTGTGTTGTATAATGTTGTTTTGATACTTGATGATTGTTATATATGATGATCTTTTATACATAATTAGGTACTTATGTTAAGTAGGTATATACCCACTTATATTTTTATATAAAGTGCACTACTTATTTAAAATTTAAAGAGAAAATTCATTTCATGCGCCTTTGCCATATGAACTATCACTATAGGTATATATGTTACTGTAAAAGTCCGACATTAGTTAATCCTGTCAGATTTTACCACCTACATCAGCAATACCCAATACCTAACACTCAATTTCTACTGATAAGGTGTTAATTCAGTGAGAGTTAATGGTCAAACTTAGGGTTTACCGGTAAATGGTTGGTTTTACCAAATATAACTAGTAAAAGCTTGGTTTTACCGGTAAAGTTAGAATTTACCAATATTCTGGGTTTTACAGTAACATATTCACTTAGCAGGGAATATTTCTTACAAGCGCCCTTGCCATATGAACTACTACTTTAGCTTTAGGTATATATGTTACTGTAAAGCCCGGAATTGGTAAATCCTATGTTTTACCAGTCAGATTTTACCACCTACACAAGCAATGAGACTCAATTTCTACTGATACGGTACTTAATTCAGTGAGAGTTAATAGTCAAACTTAGAATTTACCAGTAAATGCTAGAATTTACCATTTATCAAATCTGACTAGTAAAACCTTGGTTTTACCGGTAAAATTTAGAATTTACCAACATTCGGGGTTTTGCAGTAGCATACATGGAGAAGGGAATGAAATGATGGAATGATGAATAAATATTGTTAACCCCCGAAATTGGTAAATCCCAAGTTTTACCAGTCAGATTTTCCCACCTACAAAAGCAATAAGATTCAATTTCTACTGATAAGGTTCTTAATTTAGTGAGAGTTAATTGTCAAACTCAGGATTTACCGGTAAATGCTGGCATTTACCATTTACCAAATCTCACTAGTAAAATCTTGGTTTTACCGGTAAAAGTTAGAATTTACCAATAATTGGGCTTTTACAGTAACATATACACTGAGCAGGGAATGAAATGATGGAATGATGAAGAAATATTTACACGGTCAGTAATACTGTCATTATTCTAAAATACTGACAATATTAATAATAATAATAATAATAATAATATTTCTAAGGTGATATGATAAATATTGAAGGAGAATTGAAGGTAATACTGACAGTATCAGAAATGACAGTATTACTGACCGTGTAAGATGCCTTTTAAAGTCAAAAGAATTGATGACTATATATTTATAGGTATAACATGACATATTGTAAAGCGTTGTTATCGTTTTTAATTTTAAACGAAAATAAATGTCGAAAGAAAACTAACTACTTATACAAATGTCGTAAACAATTCATGAAAGAGAATGCAAAGAATGAAGAAGATAATATAGAAAAACGTTATCTACAGAATGTTTCAGTTAATTTACGATATAGGTAACGCCTAAATAAATCTTAAAATTATTGGATTTTTGGAAACACTCTGTTTATGAAACAGTTGTATTTGTGTAGTGTCTTCAAATGTCTTAAATTAGTGCTGCGGCTTTTTATTGTCTGTTCTGTGTCGTCGCCTGCGAACTCAGGAAATTAGAATGACGCGTTGGGTATTTGTTGACTGTATATGTGTTGAAATTGTTTGTAGATTTTTCAACACGTCTGTCTGGTGATAATTCTTTGCACTATCTCTTACATTATTACAATTTCTTCAACAAAGAGACTTGGAAATATGAGTATAAAGTACGCGAAACACTCGAATGCTTAGCGTTCTAGCGCGTCGCATTTTTCCACATTTTCACATCGCTTCAAATCATTGCGAGCGAGCGAGCGGAGTCATTTGGGGCGTTTGAAATTTCCGTAAAATTGATTGCATTTCTTCCCCGATGTGATGTTTATTTTTAAACGCGCCGTATAACAACAATTCATTAATTTCAAACGCTTTCGTTTAAACTTGGTACTACTTAGCTTTCGTTTTTTCCAGTACTTACATATAGCTAAAGCGGCGGTTAACCATCTGCCCCGAAAAGTGAATTTATTGCCAGTTGCCGTTACGTTTGCTGGCGAGGTGCTTGTGAGGCTTGTTTTATTATTTTGTACCCTCGTTACTCGAACGAAAATAAGTTTTAATTTTATGAGAATGAGCGAATGAGTTCAAACAATGAATCGACGATGATGTTATTTATTAGATTTTGAGTTGCAGTTGTTTTATTAAGAAACCGCAAAAGTCTACATAAATTTACCATGAACTGACTTGACGATTCAATTTATAGGCATTCAATCACTGAACGTATAATTAGCCGTTGACTGAATAATAGAAGAAGACTGGCAAAGTGCCTGTAAACTAAAAGTTTCAATACCGACCGCGTCCCGCGGCCCCTTTGTCCAAATGATTTTTGCTTTGCTACTAGTCGGCGCTGCAATGTCGCTTTGGCATTTTTACAGTTCTTTCAACTTGGGGTGTACTCTGCCGAGTCTAGGTATATTGAAGCTTCACTTACGTCCGCATACTTGCCAGTCTTCTTCTATTATTCAGTCAACGGTTTAGCTTAAGCTGATGAAGTATGAAGGTCGTTGCACTTACTCGTTGACTAATCAAGAATATAGGAAGAAAATATAAATGTTAACTTAATAATAGGTATACCAATAGAAGTAGCTATATCATCAGAAGCCGAAAGATTTTGTTTATTCTTCATCCTTCAATTTTCAAGTTTTCAAGTTAAGAGATTCATTAGAGCTGCTCATATCATAGCTATAAATGCAGTAGGATGGCTCATGAGTTACATTGTTTAACTTTAAAAGTTTAAAGAAACGGCTACCGGCCATCATGACAGGATAATAAAAGATGATCTTTTATGTGAGGACGTCAAAAGTCCTTTCGTTTTATATTTGTGGTTTGTGGTTCATGATGCTGATGCACCGATGAGAAGAATGACGGACGTTTTCGCTCACTCACGAAAATATGAGTACCTACTATATCTATAGGCATATTCATGGCATTTTGTGTGGTTATAACTTATTAAGCATAGGGAGTATAATAGAAAAGTTAAGTTACGGTTGCGCGCGGTACTTTTCTAGACTATAAAGCAGGGGTCGGCAGCCGTTTTTGGATTGCGGGCCCCCTTTTTAAACGAAAATTTTTCCACTGGCCGCACATAGAATTTATAAGAATTTAATTAAAGTTCAATTAACAATTAGGAGGAACAAAAATGCTCATGTTTATGGCAGACCGATACTTAATTCGTATGCCATTTGTCGCTAGAGGGCGATTGCTTACTTATGCTTCGAAATAAAACTTTCTGAAGAATTCTTTTGTTTTAAACTTTTTATTATGCTTGGCGGGCGGCAGGTTTGCCGACCCCTGTAGTAAAAGTATAGAATGATGATGGTTTTTTGTTGTTATCGTATACTCATACTGTATATACCTAGATTGTTGTATCATTTTTCGGCCCTGTTTGGCTTCAAGATGATGAAGATGAAAATGAAGGAAGGAGTCCTTTGACTTGGACTGTTTCCGACCTGCTCTTTTCATAACCACGCCGGCTTTTAGTTTTAGGTTTGAGTTTGGTTGATTATAAGCACTTGAGGTTTTCATTTTTATAATTATTTTTCGTGAAACAACCAAACATGTTTATTGGTTGTTTTAGTGAAGTATTTAAGTAATTAATTTTTTTAAATATTCCAGGTAGAGAACAAATATTTTCGTTTTTCAAAGGCGGCGTGCCGTTTATAAACTCGGTTTTCTCAATAAATTTCAATAAATCAAAATCGTTTCGTGCCAGCACCAGCAAATTCAATCAAATTTGGCTAACACTTCTAAAACACTATTATTTTAGGACTAGGCGAAGGAGACCGGAAATTCTAAAGGGTTTCTACATTTACATTTAAACAAAAAAAATTGTTGTTTGTTGTTTGTTGCTTGTTGCTTCAGTATATGCGCCGGGTAGAGAAAGCAAGGTTCACTTAACTTCTTTGTATGCAAATGTGGTCACTTTAAAAACCGTGTTCTTTGTCCTCTAATTGAAGATTGAACATTTAAAGCTTCCTTTCTAAAATGTAATTGTTTATGCTGATGCTTTTCATTTCATACAATGAGTTAAATAAATGTTAAAGCAAAAATGTGACTTAACTGATGGAATAATTTACATTTTACAATTGAAATTGAAAAGCAAATCGACATAACCAACAGAGTAAAACGAATTTTGTACTTTAGGTCTTTAGGACGTCCAACCCTTCAGAAAGATATTTTTTGGTCGATTCAATTTGCTATTTTTAACTTGGTCACCGTCACACTTAATAAGATTTATGAAAGTCAATTTATTTATTAAAAGGTTGGAAAAGTGCGTGACACACATACACACATACACACACTCAGTTGCCGGGTAATATAGATACCTGTTTTCTTGGTTTTTATATTTAGTTCCTAAGCTTATGCATTTGCCCGTGTGTACTGGCTTGGTGTGACTGAATGGAGTATGGCCTCCTTTAGGTGCGCCAAGAAAGGACTTGATTGACATTTACACGTATAGTCCTTAAGCTATTCTTAGCGCCTACGTCGGACTGAATAATTATTGCGATATACGACTCTACAGCGCGCTCTTGCATATTTTAACATTACTTTTACAGGGTGATGTATAAATACAAATTTGTATAAATTTGCAATTTACGAAGAAACAAAAAACTGAAATATAGAATCATTTTGTCCGAAAGTACTTCCTATATGCAGAACAAATTTTTTTTATTGAAAATGATTTTCACCCTGGTATTTGTTGTGTATAATTATTGGTTTTTAATAAATTCAACGAGTACCTAGCGAAATATAGGAATTTCAAAGTCGTTCGGAATTTGTTCAAAAATACTAGTAGTAGGTACAGCAACTAACCAACTATTATTATAGGAGCAAATAGTACAAACAGTAAATGCACCTGGTTACAGTCAAGACTGCAAAACCATTACTCAACTTATTTAACATTCAAAACATGCAAGTAAAAAGTTAAATAAAGATTGTGACTACTTAAAACATTAAGTTGATGGAAATTAACCAGTGACGCAAAGTCATCAAGCAAGAAGCAAGTAAGTCAGTCATCAGAAAATAATAAAATACTTACCTACTTCGAAAAAAAAATGTTTAATTAGTTATACTTCTAACGTGTCTCTATAACGTTTCTTCCTGATTGAGCGCTTTTTTGTAATGTTTGAAATATTAGTGAGTGAATGTGTCACTTTGTTACATTATGATTATGATCAAGTAATTGGAAATGATTAAAAACGCATTTTCTCCCTGATGTGTGCGCGCCTATGAAAAACAACAAGCCAACAAGGAGCGAACGAAACACTTTTGATAAATATCAAGCCGTCGTTATATGTTACGGTTATTTGGTGCAAATCGATATGAATATTTTATGTGTGAATATCTTTACCGAAAGCCGAAGAGAATGGATGCGGCACTAATGAGTACACAATTAGTTCGATTATCGATTACCCGGCGCGATTATTAAGTTATGCTTACAAATTGAGTTATAATTGAAGCTATTGCATTTAAAAAATTGAACAACAAAACTATGTTGTCATTTTATAATCAAAAATCTAATATTTTCGTGTTAGACTAATAATTTCCGTTACTCTGTCCAGAGGTTTAATATTTTGACTAATTTGCATATTAAATAAAATTCACGGAATCGAAATTGTTTGTGCATATGAATAATATATTAAGGAGCAGTTAAAAGGCAAAAAAAAGAAATATAGAAACCTTGCTACCGGGGTTTTCTCTCATTCTGCATTTCTGATGCTCTGTGCCCGGCCTGTTGATGAATATTTAAAAGTTTTGCAAAGTAGAAGAGATCGAACCAAGCCCGTCAGGTTGTTATAATTATTTGTCAATCTTTGCGTGATGTCCTCGGGGGTTAAATTTGATTAAATGTTAATAAGAGCTACCGTACCAGCGAGAGCGATCGTAATTATTTCCCACATCTTCGAACTAAGTCATTTCTGAGAAGATAGTTTAAGGAAGTCAGTCTCTCAGGTATAATATATAACTGAGTGTTCCCAGAAAAAGAACCGAATGAAAAACTAAGTTAATTTTGGAATTTCTCTAATAAAATCTAAATATAAATTGATTTTTATTAATATTTAGTCTTTTATAAGTTTTGATGTGCCCTGTATATTAATATATTCTTGTTATGATAGAAACACTGGTTTCGGTTTGCTACAATACCCTGAACACCAAATATGTCGACGATAGCAAAGATTTATGAGTTTGCAAATTTAAATATGAACCGGCGAGGTGACTGTATTTTTCATAAATACTCAAACACTGTAGGTCGATACAACTCGGACAAAAATTTTAGAACTTTGTTTTATTCATATAATAAATCCAAAATCGATTCAAGATTACTTTAAAAACAAGTTAGATGGACAGCTGCCCATAGGTATACCAAAGTTCATCTCGATACGTTGCTTGCTTTACCCGCAATTTTTTTCACACACAGATATCACCCAAAATACCACTTTTTCGGACTCAGGGAAGCGAGCGAGATTCGTGGAGATCCGTCGAAAACCCGAGTTCGATATTTTTCATGATCACAGATCTTTCCTCAGCTTACTATACACCACTGTTAAATGAATTTCCGAAAAATATTGTTTTTTTATTTGGGGCTTTTGTAAAACTATGATGTGGTTGTATTTGTAGTTTTGTACAACTATTATCTTCGTTTGGAAAAAATATGACGAATGTTCCGGAGACATTTGTGTGCATTTGTCATTTTCAATAATCGAGAATAAAATGTCAAAAAAAATTAAATTACAGCTCAAATGTATAGATGTCGGAAATAAAATTGTGCGTAATGGCCAAACACCTCGTTCTCGTTCACACTTATACTGCTTACAGGTAGTCGATTCGTATATCTAGTGAATAGTGGATAAAAAGTGACACTTATTTATAGAACTGATGTATATATCCATATATTCCCTCGATAAGTGTCCGTTGGTAATGTTAATGATAAAAGTGAGTTCGTCCACAGTGTAAAACGCTCCAAGCCGGCCTTTAATGATATTTATTTATTGATGATGGTTTCACCCGGGCTACTGGGTGTTTTTTAATAGCTTGTTTCAACCAATAAATAAACACGCTTCTTTGAAGTGCGGTTAATTTGTATGTAGTTCGCCGTTAAGAACTATTTGTAATGCCGACTTGGTGAGGGAGAATTTTTCGTTAACGAGTTTTTGTCATAAACATCATGAAAGATGCCCGAGACCAGGGCCTGGTCTATATACCAAACGTAGGTGAACGAATTTATATGCATGAGTTGCCTAAGGACGTAGTTAGTTGTTGAGTTTTATGGTCCCGACGTATTTCTGACAAGCGGCTACATTTAGTCGTTTTGGTTGATGCTGATGCTGCCCATAGTGCTAAACTTCAGGTCAGGAACTTGAGAGTTTGTTACAAAGAACACACATGTATATAGGTACAAAATACCCTTACTTCCGAAAGTGATTCCTTTGGGGAGTCATATAGTGCCAGCCACTTTGTTACACACTGCTTACAACATTGTGCTATTAACTAACCGACCCTTCCATTCTTGCAGAACCAAAAGTCACAATGGCACAATCGAAAACTCGGAAGAATCTCTCCATTTATGTTCGTGATCGTAATTCTCCTTGCACTAACCATTCGAGATATCTACCAAATCAACACTAATAGAATCGAAACACTTCAGAATCATTCTGATAGAAATCTCTTTATTCCATTGGAATCAACCCATCCGCTACAAGAATTTGTTACTGTTGGTTTTCAGTAAAGCCCCGAAGTTTGGCCAATGTTTGAATTAGTCGAGCCAATTTCGTGCTCGTGTAATTAGCGGCATTGAGTTTAATTATAAACGAGTCTCCCAACTCTTAGGAGAGCGGTAAGTAAAGTCATGGGCCCTTGACTGGTTCAGTTCGGTTCTGCTTTGGTCGAAGGTCCGCGAAGTTCGGGCGGCTTTAATCAAGAGAATAATGAAAAGTGGCGCCCGCTCGTCGCCTACGAGACACGCACAGCTACACAAAAAGAATTAAAACGTCGAGCGGCGGGCGAAGAACAAGAAGAATATGATGTGTGGTGATCTCACGTCACAGAAAGATGATGAAGAAGGAAAAAAAAACGTCGACGAGTAGCCGTCATTACAAACAGACTCCTCTGAAAAGTCTAATGGTCGGAACGAATGATGATTTTAATTCTTCTTTATAAATATTTTTTTTTTTGGTTGGTTGTAGACTTTGTTGTGTTAGTGTTACAAAAGCGACGAGTGTATGATGCATTTTGAATACACGGCAAGTTGGTTATTTTTTCTTAAACATTAAGACGCCACCATGATGGCACACCAAGCGCCGGCCTAAATTAATTAATTTACACGATATTGCGCTAGATTCTTGATTTATGCGTAGCACCATTGTCCGCAAGTCATTGAAGTTTTAATGCAAGTCCATTAGCGGCAAAGTGAAACTGCGCGGCAGCGTAAAACGCGGAGTTAAAAGGTTAATCAGAATTCGTTTGCGTTCTGTCTTTTTTCGGTAGCGCGTCTCCCTGCGGGTCGATAACAACGTAAACCGCCAATCGCGGGATGCTCTGGGCGTCGCCTCCACGTCTTCAGCTACTTGCATTTAGGGCCTAACCGTCGCTCAGTTGAACTCCTCGGGGCAATCGAAGAATAAAAGCTCAGATAATGGATCCAGCAGCACCTACTACGATCTCACTGAAGGTCATCCACTCTCCTTTTAAAACCTCTTTAATTACTTCCTAACTGTGAGAAACTCACCGGCGACGACGATAATTCAAAATATTAATCAATATTCAACATTAATGTGACTGTCCGTTAGTGTTTTATTATAGGTATATTATACTTCGAATTGGTTGCGTATGTGTAGTAGTCAAATTTCGAGCCCGGTGGCCGGATACTAAATCAGGCGGTTTCATTTCCTTGTGAGGGACCTGTTAATGTATGTAGAGTGCTGGGTCTCCTCTAATTCATTTGCATTTGATGTGAACGTAGAATGAAACACTGTTTTTACCTGACGATATACTTTGAAGGAATATATTAACATTTTGGATTTTTTTAAATTTCAGGAGCATCCGAGTCTACGAGGCACACCTCTCGCGATGCTTGCAGCACAATGCAACAAATTGTCGAATAAGAGTCCACCGCCGTTGGCCGATGCAGCAGTAGGTAAAGGCTTTCATCCGTGGAAGAAGAGTCCACAAGGTGCACCATCACCGGGCTCGACTGGCGTGTCAGCATCGAGTTCCCTACCAGTCCAACGTTCATCAGCACCCAACACGACATATTCAAGTCGTCCACCAGTCATGACTTCTTGCTCAAGCGTTTCGACCGCTGGTTCGTACGGTAGTGATCTCTATTTTCCCGGTGCCACAACACAACCCGCAGTAGCAGACAATTCCCACGTTCACCATCATCAGTCGTCGTTACTGGGCAAAGTGGAAGGCGCCGCCACGGCACATCATGCCGCATTAGGTAGTGTATATTCGCGACATCCATACGAATCGTGGCCCTTCAACACAATGTCTGGTGCAACACATCACGGCGCCATTAAGAGCGATTCGGTGACATCGGCAAATACCTGGTGGGATGTGCATTCCGCGACAGCGGGCAGTTGGTTAGACATGAGTGGTGCTGCTGGTATGCATGCCCAAATGGCTGCAGCCAATTACACCACAGACTATTCGACGTTGACACATTCTCTAGCCGCATCTAATCACTTGCTTTCATCTGGGCAGCATTTACTTCAAGACACTTATAAATCGATGCTACCAGGGGCACAAAGTGTCGGTGCATCGTTTGGTCTGCACAGCACTGGTTCAGCACCATCACCCACATCAGGTACGGCAAGTCTGCCACCACAAGTACCATCCCCACGATCCCAAAGAAGATACACCGGCCGTGCAACTTGCGATTGCCCTAATTGTCAAGAAGCCGAACGACTTGGACCAGCGGGCGTGCATTTACGCAAAAAGAATATTCATAGCTGTCACATACCTGGTTGCGGTAAAGTGTATGGGAAAACGTCTCATTTAAAAGCGCACCTAAGGTGGCACACCGGGGAAAGGCCATTTGTATGCAACTGGCTGTTCTGTGGCAAACGATTCACCCGTTCGGATGAATTACAAAGGCACTTGCGTACACACACTGGGGAGAAACGGTTCGCATGTCCCGTTTGCAACAAACGCTTCATGCGGTCCGATCATCTGGCCAAACATGTGAAGACGCACAATGGCAACAACAAAAAGGGTAGTTCGGAGTCGTGCAGTGATTCGGAGGAGAACAGCCAGAGCGATTTAACCAACAATGTCAATTCGCCGACGTCGATAAACCATACGCCGCCTCCGGGGGCGCCTTTAGGTGGTCTCGATTTAGGCATGGAGGCGAAACCGCCTGGTCTTGTTTGAAATCCGTGGGCCTCGCTATACACGGCGGGTTATCGTTGAAAGAGAGAGCGCGTACCGCAGTCTGGCGTTCCTCTATTAAGTGATTTTCTTTTCTAATTTCTATAATTGTAATTTTATTATACGAACGAACACGTTCGATAACTTAATAATTTAATGATGACGATTATTTTCTTTTTGTTTGTTTGTTTGTTGAGAACTTGTTTGTATTATATAAATGAAAATGATAAAATATGGATTATGATGATGGCTTTTGTAAATAATGCGTAATATCAGTGAATAATGACAGAGCTTTAGGATATAAATAATTTAATAATTACATATATGTCACCTATTTTGGCCTCTTTTTAAATTATTATGTGAAAGAAAAACCGATGGATGTATGGAATTATTACACTATAATTGATAAATTAAAGTATGATGAATGATTAAGTCATAAAAAAATACATATAAAAACGAACAGATCTAAAATACTTATTATACTTTGTAAATATTATAAATAAATATATTATATTTAATTTGAATGTATACTTTGTAATTACGGTGATTGGCCGTTGAGAAACGTGTTTTAATGAGTGTAACATATCAAACATTATAATAATACTGTTAATATGAATGAATATCTCACGTCTATAAATTCCTTGTCTATTTCACTATATTCAATGGTTTTCTGGCCAAATTTAACAGATTTTATGTCTAATGATGAAACCTGATTATCATAACTAAGGCACTACAGTTAAAAATTTTAAATAATTTTTTTGGTTAATATTTTCGATCAACTTGTTTTTGACACATCATATACACACCAGCAACAAAGACAAAAAAGCTAGAGCAAATGAAAATCATGTTTCTTTTCTTGCCAAAGAATCTATAAGAACAATAAAAATAATAACAAGTTTATGAATTCAAATTGTATAGGTAATTCAAAACATAGATACCTAATTAAAAATTAAGAAAACGCGAGCTTCATCTTCATGTGCAAAAGAAATTAATTAAGAGAAATATAAATCAACAATTATTTATGATTATGAAATATAATTTTCAAATTCAAACAGAGTCAGTTTTTTCATCAACACATTTTATGTTGTTTTGTGTATATTTTGACCTTTAGAGAAGTTTAATTTTCGTTAGTAGGTAAGTAATTGTAAGTTGCAGGCCACTTCAACAAGCACGAAATTTGTCAACAGTCAGCGGGTAAGTAATATGCAGAAGCGTGGGGTCGATGCTGGAGATCAATTTCAACACGTTGGTTCAGAAGCTTGCTAGTTGGTAGCGGGAATCACAACCACATTGGGAAATTTGTATTTTGCACTTGTGGTTGTTGCCTATAAGTGAGTTTAAGTTCGACTCAGTTTAATCAGTGCCAGTGCGGCACCCCGTGGTTTCGTTGTGTTCAACGTTCAATAACAACACCGAGGGCAGACATATCGGGACCATTTGTTTGAATTATACTGCATTATTACTACCGGCACATTGCAGAAAGTAATTTCATTATACCGAGTTGAATAGAAAACCGAAACGAACCACGAACCGCGAAACAAAATTTACAATACTTTTGGGGATTTGGGTATTTGGTTACAACGGACGGACGGATAGCTGAAGCTGACCACTGGTCTGGGACTGAGTGTCCAATATCCAACTAGTTTTGATGAAGATCCGCATACGCGGATTTGTTTGTAGATTGTTTTGAGGAGTATGGCCTTACGCCACAGCGTCCATAGCTCCTAGGGCATTTAGTTGGGCACCAAGATGCATCTCCTGATGTTAGGATTAATAATTTTGTAACGAGCACCAAATTCATGGCTCCCAGACGAGAGAAATCCGTGAAAGACAACTCTCGCCCGGATGGGATTCGAACCCATAGTAGTGCGGCGAGCTACCATTCCAACATTATGTCTGAACCAAACACTCTACTCACTCGACCACCACGGCTCCTTTCTGAGTTTTTACATTATTATGTTTGCATTTTTCGGTTTGTGTCGCGATTGAAAAGGCAAGAGTTCACAATAGGTCCATAACCTTGAATAGAAGGAACGACGAAATGAAATGGTTATTTGGTTATCCTGTAAGTATGCAATGTCAGTAAAGAAAAGTCGAACGTACATTAGCGCGCACAAGCCACCGCAATTTTAACCCTAGTTATATACATTAGGGGATGATTTAACTGCATCAGGGAATAAATTAAGGAGAACCCCATGACAAAACAGGGACTAAACTAAAAGATCGAAGAGACGACGAGCAAAGGATCAGCACCAGCCACAGGCCCACAGCTATAGTAAAACCGTGTGTTTACCAGTTTACCCACCACCCTTAATATAGCACTAGCAAAGCACAAGGGGGGCATTCTCTACATACTTTCAAGCTTGAAAATCAAGTACTTAATAGGGGATGCCAAATGACAAATTTCATTGAATTATATTTTCGCTGATTGTTAAGTAAATATATATTATCCCTCTGTAAATTCACTTAAAGTCCTTTTGCGGGAGATATATCGTCTCGCCATCATCGTCACATTCACAAGAATGTATACATAATATGCGATACGGATACGCAATTGATATTTATCCGATGATCAGCCTGATTCATGGTAGGCATACCACAAATGCTTTAGATTGACTTGATACACAGCTAGAGAGCTGAGCGACTTAGCAAGATAATTTGATAAGGTCTTTTGTATTTTGGAGTTTGTTGTTGTATCATTAGAAGCGATTTATGGATTACTTGGGGTTTGCGATATACAGCCACAGGGATAGGGATACAGAGTATACTGTGCAATGAAGAACTGCGATCTGCAGAGATCCGCAGAGATGATGACTTTTCATTTCGGGTGGTCGGAGCCGTTACTCGGGTGTAATTTTATTTGTGGGTTTGTTGGGATTATCCGATTTACATCGATGATAAATCAACTAGTAATAACATTATACTATTGAGTTTGATTATTGAAAGTTGAATTAAGTAAATTATTTTGGTTAGTTGTATACGAAAATTTTTTTTACTTAATTATTTCTGGTCTTGTGGTAAAAAGTGATACATAATGAAGAGCGTGAAGTTAATATAGGACCGTGCGTGAAATTTTATTTTTCATGCGGCTTGTGTATAGAAATAGTAGTTTACTTTACAAGTTTGGAAAGTATATTCAGCAGTTTTGTGAGTTTTCCACCAAATCTACTGGAGTTAATTCAAAAGATTCGTCATCAATCTCAACATGCATAATGTAGATAGGTAAGTTAGGTGAGTTACGTCATTTGTCCACGTATATATGTCAAATACATAGGCCGCTTTGCATTCCACTATTGATACCCATAGTGGACTTTAACCAAAATCAATGTTATTTAAATGGAGTGCGGGAAAATTACTTTTCAACAATGTTTGGTTAGCATAGTTATGACTTTTCCGCATTACTTTGTACGGCAATGAGAATGAGTAATCGTTAACTTTCTGGCGAAAGTATGTCATTTCATAGTGGCCGTAGGAAAGAATATTTTTATCCAAACTATAATGTCCTTGTTGCTTTATAATTTAAAATCGATTATTCTAGATATGATGCAATTAATTCACAATTAATTATTAGTCATTAATATTGGAATACCGTAACGTACCGTCGTACTGAAATGCTATTAAAGGATGATCGTCGTTTTTGATATAATGAATGAGATAATCTCCCCATTTATCTATAATAAGTGCGAGTGCATATACCGTGCGATTATGTTACCGTCGAACATAGGAACATAGCACATGCTATTTTCGACCGTAAAATAATCGCACGGTAGAGGTATACAATAATTTTATAAACTTACATTACGAAAAGCAAAAGATTGCCATGCGGTACACGCATACTGAAAGATTTCACGTATAAGTTTTTGATATAAGTAGGTAATTAATTAAAATATTTTAATTAAGTTCGTTTCTGCGGTGTGCGCGTTTTTGCTTCGTTATAGATACTAAAACTTCCACGTCAGTGATGATATAGTGCTCTCCCTAACACGTAATATACCCAATAGCTTGGCAAAGTATGTGAGTGACTTTCTGAGTCGCTCTTTCGTCAATGAAGGTAAATATTCACTTTTTTAACTTGTCAGTACTTATACTCGTATACAGTGTGTGTGTACCCATTTCATAAGTTCGAGATTAGCTATAGCAGGAAATTGCCGAAAGTCAAAACTTAATAAAAATGAAAGTCAACGATGAAAAAGAGTGTTTTATATACCTATGAGTATGACGTATTACGTATTGGATGGATTATGTCGGGAGATTTATATTTATAAATAGTTTTCGGAGTTTAAGTTGACGCGTTCGTGTGTACGAGTTAGTTAACGATGCGTTTTAATTAATTATGTACAGCGATGTGTCAACACTTCGGTTACTTACAAATAATCAGTGTTGGAGTAACTTGCATAATATTTTAAAAGCTCACATAGAGACAAAATTAGTTCTTATATGTTCGGATGACACATTTTTATAAAAAAGTATAAATTGATAAATCCGGCACTGTAAGTAATACAGTTTTGTGAAAAATTGCTTCAAAACGTCTGACAATTTTTTAAGTCACACTTAGGTACTCAGTCGCGGTATTTTTAGTAATTTTCTTTTAATTGTTCCTGTAACGATTTGTTTTCCGTTTTAATGAGCTTACTACACTTTGCTTTTGGTACATTTAGTTGGATTAATTTTGCGACACAAAAAAATTTAAACTTTAAACTATTTGCGTCAAATCAAAAATCTAACGTAAAAAATAAATGAAAGAAGCCTTTGTTAATAATACGATTTATGATGCCAGTTTTTGTCAATTTCGAGACTCAATTCCAAATGAAACGGATGTTAGTATAAAGTAACAAACATCTTTTGGGTTTATATACCGTGTGTTTATTTTATCATCGAACATAACATGGCAGTGTTATGTTCGCAGCTATAAAATAAACGAGAGAAACTCATGGTAGTGCTAAAGACACACCGATGGATGCGGAGCGAGTGGGGATGTCAAACGGACGACGACACATCGCGATGATGCGAACAGTCCGCAGACTATTATTTCGTGTGTATATTTTTAATAAACATAACATGGCATGTGTGCTATGCTCGCAACTATAAAATAAACGAGACAAACTAATGCCAGTGCTAAAGACACTCCGATGTATGGGCAGCGAGTGGGGTTGTCAAACGGACGACGACACACCGCGATGACGCGAACAGTCCGCAGACTATTATTTCGTGTGTACATTTTTAATAAGTATTTCTACCTTTTCTTCGGTTGTGTTTATGTACATAATTGTTGAACAATTTGTGAACCATCTATTCAAATTGTTACAAGGAACAAAATTGACAGCTGACAGTAACGGCATGATCATAAAAATTACTTTGATCGTGCATCGCCCATGACATCATTAGTTTCATTCGTTTATTTTAGTTGCAAACATTGCGTATACGCACAAGCATGTTGGTCTGTAAAATAAACACACGGTATACTTACTTATATTAGATATTATGAAAATCACAACAGATCTATTTACAAAATTGTCTCATATTCTCGGAAATCACAAAATATATTTCTCAATAAATATATCTTGAAATTTAAAGAAAATACATTGTAAAAGTTTGAATTATGCACTGAAAGACATAAAATATAAGATTTATTAAAGAATTCATTAATTTAAACGAATTTGTTACTTTTACATTTATTTCATGTCATAGTTCTCATGAATTATGAAGAGAACAGAGTCAGCGGCCAAAACAATAAAATCGATTTCTTGAATGAAACGAACCAACCGCACAATGTGAATGAAGAGTGAATTCGAATTATGTAGATGAGGACAAAAGTATATGAACGCACACTTTTCAACACTGTTTCGGCAGGGACCTAATAAAATTCCACTTAATAAAAATGCTAATAATTTCTTTAGACATTCGTTTATTGGACATTTCCTTTTGTTGGATTTAAATTCTTTAACATGTATTGTAATTGGTTATAAAATACTAAGTAATATGCAAATTTAGATACACAAATATATTCACTGATGCAGCACATTTCTGATAGAAAATTCAGTTTTAAGCGAATTTAGGGTTAGGGAGACGAGCAGACGTGTGAGGCAGCATTGAGAATGATGAGCGCACAAATTGAACGAAAAAGACCAAATAGTTGTAAATTAATCATATGCTGCATGTAATAGCGAACTGTGGTCGTTTTTGACCTGACGATGACTTGCTAATAAATTCGTAAGTATCTATTGCCGTGCGTTCCTTTTACAGACTCATTTTGAGCCAAACTCATCAGGAGTACTTTCAGAATGAGACAAGTAAACTCTCATCTGAACGCTCCATGTCTAATCTAAGTGAAGGTCAAACAAGCATTTTTGTAAAGAATATAATCTTTAAAGTTAAGAAAATCAATATTTGAAAATAGTCTAAATAAGTATAGAAGAATGAAAAATATAATATAAAAATTATTCTGCATGATTCAATCAATATTCAATGATCGTCTTTCGTCTGTATAGAGCAAAAGTAACCGATTTCCAAGTAACTTTTTACTTTTGAATACATAATTTTCAATTCAATAAATGTGTATCGGTTGAATGATGTCGATGTCATCGTTTTGTCGTACATATGTATAGGTACATCGCGGTACAATTTCATTGTATTCAAAGGAATGGAATAACGAAACGTTTTGCAAGAATCGCAAGGAGGAACGGCACCGCCCGCGGGCGTTTGGGGTCTAACCATGGAGGCAGCAATAGGTGTGAAAAGGCGTTTTGTACAGCCAAGCCATGTAGCTTTAGTAGCACTAGCACTAGCAAGTATTAACCTTTAAATTTGATGGCATTTCAACTATTACAACTCGTATACACTGACGAACGGAACTTATAATTTTGCATAATTCTTCACTTTGATTTGATTTTTCCAAAGTTGCGCCCACATGTAAAAACTTTACCGGATTATCTAAAAAATAGAAAATCATGAAATATCAAAAATATCAAATATCATTATTTTATATTAGTATATTATTAGGTATATGAGCGAGTATGACAGTCATTGCCCACGACGATGATGTTTGTGTCCACGAGCCGCAAGGCGAGTGGCGCAATTCATCTGAGTGAGCAATGGCCATAATCGCAAATATCATACTATGCTTTTTCTACACCTTGCACTATTTTTAACACAAAATACAAATTGTGATT
>JARJEB010003874.1:0-11801 GCA_030264535.1 Liometoxenus newtonarum
TATATATATAAATTTAGTACTATCAAATCGTAATCGTAAAAAATTCAGAAATCAGAAATTTCTACAAAGTCATCAAAAACCCAACTTGGAAATTTTGACTTGTTACATTCTATGGTAAGTCGGAAAGCAAAAAATCTTAAATGGCAGTTGGTCAACTTGATATTGAACATGCACTTGACCTTCAAACCTCTTTGAGTTGGACAGACTAGGACAGTCAAAACTTGCTTCAAGTATAATTAAATTAAGTAAAATTAAATAAATAAAAAATAAATCAACAATGCCTTCGAAATAACCTTCAGTCATGTGTTCACTTTGTTTATTTGTTTAACGTTTACAAAGCCAAGTGCTTTTTAAAATAGACAATTGTTGAAATTCAATAACGAAAGCCTACGATGTTATTAAGAGATGAAACCTTGTTCCATTGAAAAATCTTAGCAACTAAACGAACGTTAATCATCGAACTATTATCAACAAAATTCTCGACATTACGACTAAAGACAACTTGAAACAGTGACCAATTTATTTCGTTCTTATAGTTTCTTGTTTGTTTAACCTCTTCAAAAATTGAATTGCAGTTTTTGAACGAAATCAAAATGAACTTTACTTTAAGATCACTAGTCAATATAGATATAAATGAGCGATAAACAATTTTTTATTTAGTTAGTGCTCTCGTATCAACTAAACACTCGCAGTCGTAATCGTCGGAGCATTATGTTGTACACAATATTTTGGTACATTTTCGTGTTTCTCCTAATTTTGAAACTTGTTTTCAAGTTAACGAACGGAATATGCCGCAGCAACACCTGTTTGGTTGGCAAGACAGCTTTAATAACCGGTGGAAATTCAGGTGATTGTGATTACAATAATAATCAACTCATCAGTATTTTATTGTTAATATAATAGAAAACTAATGAATCCATTCATCAATTTAGGGATTGGATACGAAACCGCGTTGGGTTTAGCTGCACGAGGATGCCGCGTCATAATCGCCAGTCGTACAAATCCAATCAATCAACCAACCACGGAAATTTATAGAGCAACCAATAATAAAAATATCGTCGCTAAATATCTGGATTTATCATCATTGGCTTCCATACGACAGTTTGCGAGCGAATTCATTGCGAGCGAAGAGCGATTGGACATTTTAATTAATAATTCTGGAACTGCAGGTTTAGGAAATTCGTTTACCGCCGACGGAATGCAATCGGTGATGCAAGTTAATCATTTTGGACCTTTCTTATTAACGCATCTGCTAATACGTAAGTGTTTATCTGCCATTAAATAAAATTTGCATTACGAGGAATTATATGAATATATTTTGTAGCTTTGTTAAAAAAAAGTTCGCCAAGTCGAATAATATTCACCAGTTCAATGCTGGCTTTTACTCATAACTTAAATGACTTGGAAAATTTGAACAAACCTTACAAAGAGCTGGAAATTGAAAAGGGAGTTCTTATTGATTTCCGGATTTACTCAAATAGTAAACTTTGTAATATTGTTTCGGCGAAATACTTTGCACGAAAACTTAAGGGAACCGGAATTACATCGAATGCGGTACATCCTGGAGTTGTTCACACGCCAATTTACGGATTAGCCTTTGAACGACATCTACCACAATTTTGCTCAGTGATATTCTATAAACTTTTAGGTTTTCTTCTTAAGGTACGTTCAAGAGTACAATATTTGCTTATACTAAAGCGGCTTACAGACGATCAACTTGGTTGGCAACAAGGTTAACAACCAAGTTGACAAAAACCAAAAATTTGTAATTTTACCCGAAGTCGTGCACCAACATGAAATTTCAACCCATCTATAGACGAACAACATGGTCTTTGCAAAATGAAATTTCAACACGTTTATAGACGAACAACATGGTCTTGAACATTGCAAATTGCCAACATGGTTGATAACGAAGTTGATCGTCTGTACGTTAAGCGGCCTACAAACGATCAACTTGGTTGGCGACAAGTTGACAAAAATCAAAAATTTGTGATTTTACTCGAACTTGTGCACCAACATGAAATTTCAACCTTTCTATAGACGAAGTTGATCTTCTGTACGCCGCTTAACGCATTTTGTCTCACTCGCAAATGACATTGACAGCGTTCTGGATATATCTATTATAAGATGATGCTTATACTTAATTTTTACAAATTTTTTAAGGATACTGTTGAAGGTGCCCAAACAACTCTTCACGTTGCTTTGTCCAAAGATTTGGAACATGTAACCGGCAAGTATTTCTGGGATTGCACTCCATTTTTTATGCCACCTGCCATAAGAAATCGAGATTTGGTCCAAAAAATTATTGATAAGAGTATTCGCTTGACTAAATTGTCAAAAGATGAAATGTTATAAATTATATTCATTTGTATATTTATGTGCAATTTTTGCACACCCACTATATTATGCAACACAATGTTTACCAGCCCAGTTGCATAAGACGTTCTCTAATAACGCTATCTACAAAACCCTTACTTTTTTTCATTACACAACAGTGTTATAAGTCCATCTCTTTCTTTCTTTATATGTTCGTTATATGTTCAATTGACCATTGTTGTTTGGGTTGCATACGTTTTGAGATTGTTCGACGTGCTCCTCGAACCTTGCGTTCGACCGTTTGACTCTGCTTTCAAGCAACATTCAACATTAGTGATTTTGTGATTTAAATTGGCATATTGTCTCCAAAATATGATTCTGGGTTTGCAAAAAATAGTGTTCGCAATTGTTTGTGTTGAGAAAGGTCTTATTATTACTTGCACTCGTTTTGCTCGTGCTCGCAAAACACTCGCTCATAAGACCCTTCTCAACCCAACTTTTGTGACAAAAATAATTTATAAGATGGATCAGTTGAGTGGAGGAAATATTATATATTTCAGATAAGAGGGAAAACCCCAATTTAATGCTTGTAAATCCAGTGAGAGATTTTAATTTTAAAAAAATTTTAAAAAAAAAATCTCTCACTGGAGTTGCAAGCATTAAATCGCCCGTGCTCTCAAAACACTCGCTCACAAGAACCTTCTCAACCCAACTTTTGTGACAAAAATATTTATAAGATGGATCAGTTGAGTGGAGGAAATATTATATATTTCAGATAAGAGGGAAAACCCCAATTTAATGCTTGTAAATCCAGTGAGAGATTTTAATTTTAAAAAAATTTAAAAAAAAAATCTCTCACTGGAGTTGCAAGCATTAAATTGGGGTTTTCCCTCTTATCTGAAATATACAAAAATAATTATTTATAAGCTATATTTAAATACTTTTTGCTATAAACACATAGTTCATATAAATATAAACACAAACATATAAACACAAAGTTCGATAAAATAGTTTTTAATAAATAAAAATTAAATAACTTAATCAGCAATACATAGGTATATTGAATTGACTGATAAGAGAATATAACTACTTTAGAATACTTTCCATAGTTTAAGCAATATTTGTCAATAACTCATCAATATCTTCTTCATTATAGAAAAATGTAAATTTTTCCTTCTTCAAGCCTTCGAAAACAGCGCATACGCTCGGTTTAAGATTATAAAACAAGAGTGGTTGTTTACGGTTAGCAAAATCCGTTGTCAATGTTCTTATCACAGTGGCAGCCGTGTAATCAGCCCCATAAATATGCGAGCAGTCGATTACAACAGGAATACCAGCGCGAAGTGAACGTTTTGTCACTAGGTTGCGCACATAATCAGCTGCCGGAAAAATTAGGCATCGATCTGGCGTTACCATTAAGTATTCAGTGTCTTTGGCAGTCTAAAATTAGACGAATCATCAAATTAAATTGAATAACGAGAAAAGTTATTAAAATATAGGTAGTTAGTTACCAACAAAGTTTCTATCCTAATTTTTGGCCTTGCGGCATGGTAAAGTATAAAAAGCAAATTGACTCCAATTCCAATCAATATACCGATTTCCAGAGCTATTACAAGACAAGCAATGAATGTTGTAAGTCCAGGAATTAAGTCGCTTCCTAAATAAATTAAATTTTTCTTCATTAGAAAATGTAGGTATCAACTAGGAATGGGACTTACTTTTGCTCCTCCACATTGGCTTCACAATCTTCACTTCAACCATAAAAATAACTGCAGCGATAATAATTGCAGCCAACGCAGCTTTAGGAATGAAATAAAAGTACGGTGTAAAATACAATAACGCTAAAATAACTAATACTCCAGTGTAAAAACCACCAAATGGAGTTTTGGCTCCACTTGCATTGTTTACAGCTCCACGTGATAATGACCCAGTGACTGGGAAAGCTTGTACGAACGAATTTCCAATATTGGATACCCCAATTGCCAATAGTTCTTGTGTAGCGTCTACTGACGTTCCGTCAGCTACAATTTAATTTCAAATTAGGATTTAGTCAAGACTTTTAGCTGGATTACTCTACCAAATGCTTTACATATCGCAATATCTTCCAATAACGCTATCAAGGGAACAACGATAATGCCACTACCCAAATTGGAAACCATATCGATAAAAGTTAAATTTCCATGGGAAAATACTGGTGGTTGAAAATTTGGCAAACCTGGTGGTACCTCTCCAATGACGTTAAATGGAATTGAGTGGTCTTCATTACGATGATAAAATAAATATCCAAGGAAGCCACCCAAAATTACCAAGATTGCATTACGTGATGTCCCAATCAACCAAAAGGTTTTGTTGAGTATGATCTGTACCTTTGTTGGTTCTTTGCATCCTAATTTAATTTGTGCTATCAACTACATACAACAAAATGATAGCATATGTATAGACAATTTAGAAACGCTTATGATAATATGGACGAATATACCAAGTTTAGAGTGGTCCACCAATTTTCAACTATTTCTCTAGAATTTCGTCAAATTGAGTTCCAAATAGTTGCAATGTGGCCGCGAAAATTGATTTCGTTTACTTTTTGCACAATTTTGAGCACTTTAAAGTTGCAATGAAAACGCTGACCAAGTACGTTTTTGGGTCTTTTTTTCTACAACTTATAATCGTAACCCGAAGGAACTACGTGTGGAAGGAACTGGTGTTAACTATGCACCACACCAGACCATACCAAGTACGTTTTGGGTTACAGACGTTTTGAGTACAAAGAAAATGTTCATATTTAATTTTTAATGTGTGCAACTTTAAAGTGCTTAAAATTGTGCAAAAAGCAAATGAAATCGATTTTCGCGGCCGACCACCCTAAACTTGATATTACCCAGTATGAATTTACCCTCATTAGAAGTAAAATTGCAATACATATCAAACCAAGAGTCACATCCCATGGTTTCGTTTCATGTATATTGCCTCCAATACTTTTCCACATGTCAATGAAGGTACTACCTTGAGCCTTGATCCCTAGAACATCTTTAATTTGTGATGTAACAATTATTAAGGCAACTGCAGATGTGAAGCCGGAAGAGACAGGACCCGAAACGAAGTCAATTATAAAACCTACAAAAAAATATTTGGCATGATTAAGATGAAAAGTTTTTTCTATGGTATTAGGTACCAAGACCGAAAATTCCCATGAGAACTTCGACGATGCCACATAGAAAACTCAAAAGTATAGCATGCTCAGGACCGTTGTTATTCACAGCTTGGAATGTAAGCAGGGAGGCAATGGCAGTAGGTCCCATCGGGACATCTTTGCAACTACCCAAAAAGATATAAATGAAGGTACCCAGGAAAGAACCATACAATCCATACTGTAATAATTTTATTGCAGAATTAATCTAGACTGCGTTCGCCGAACAGCCGAATATTCAGTAAGTACTCCTCCCACAAATGCGCGCCAATTTTGAATTGATTGCTGCTATTGGTAAGCCTAATATGTCGCATATTTGTCAAACAGATTGAAGTTTGTGATTACATTTTGATTATGAACAACTTCATTGAATGATTTACGTGTACTTACTGAATGTGTTCGGCAAGCGTAGTTTAGTATTGTTATACAGAAAAACAAAACAAAAATAAAAGAAAATTTGCCTATATTTTACTTTATGTTACCCAAACCAATATTAGTAAATAATGATTTTTTTCGTTTAAATAGCAAGCTTTGGATCCAGTAAATGATACCGGTAAAAAACAACCGGGAAACGTACCTAATTAATTTTGAATTTTCGTTATTTTTGACCGATATGGGAACTTTAAAAAAATTTATTTCATTTACCGGTGACATCTTCCGTTTACCGGTATTTTAATATTTCTATGTTAAAATTCACTTATAAAAGCAAATGTTTAATTTTTACCGATAATTTTTTTACCGGTAAAAGAGTTACCGGTAATTACCGGTATTAATTACCGATATTTGTAGCGGAAACGTTATTATTTTTTCGTTAGTACCGGAATCGATATTGGTTTCGATTCCAAGCTAAGATTTTAATGAAAAAATCATTGGTTGCAAAATTGGTTTTGGGTACCATAAAGTAAAATTTTTCCGGATACTTTACCTGTGGAGGTAATCCAGCAATATTAGCATATGCTAATGATTGTGGAATAACAGTTAAACCGCAAGTAATCCCAGCAACTAAATCACCAACAGCACACTCGGAATTGTATTTTGGCAACCAGGAAAGTATGGGAAGTCGTTTGTAAAGAGCTTTCTTAGTGCAAGTTTTGCGTACACGCGAAGATAATCTCGTTACAAGTTCATCTTCTTCTTCAGCGGCCACTACTGTAATTTGTAAGAATTAAGTAAGTAATAATTTTTAAAATAAGTGCGAATAAGAGGGAGTTTCACCCAATTTGTTGCTTACAATGGCGGAGTCAATGTTTGTTTGGGTGAAACTCCCTCTTATTCGCACTTATTTTAAAATATTTGCTGGCGCTAAACCAATTGACCATTAGAATAAAGTAATAATTGTTTTTATTGAAGTTTTAAAAATTGTTAAGGCACTTTTTCAACTTACAAATAAAATCATTGCTTCCTTTCAATGTCGATTCATTTGAAAAACTTGTAATAGATACTGATAGCGCTGGATTTGTGTATGACACACCAAGATTGCCACCGCCACCTCCTACACCTTGTAAATCGCGATCGTTCTTTAAATCATACCTAAAAAATTAAAAATTAAATTAATCGAAGTTTTAAAATAAAAACCTGATATGAAAAAACCCGACTTCGATATTTTGACCTATTCGGTAAGTCGGAAAGTAAAAAAAATCAAATGGTATTCTTACAATTTCGTGTTGTACTTTCCTGAAGTCATATTGATGGTATATCCAATTTCAAATCAAAATTTAAAAACTTGTTAAACTTTGTTAAATATTTAAACGCGCACGCAAATAATATGAACAATAATTCATTCGTATTATTCTTCATTCGCTTCTTTATTATTCTAGGTGTAGATTGAAAAGCAACGTTTTTATGAAGTTGTCGAAATATGTATAGTTGAATGGAAACTGATTGCAATTGAATCCTTTGGCCTGCATAAGTAGCTTCAACTTGCGCATGAGTAACTCAAATCAATTAAACTTAAATGCTTTAAACTTCGGCACTTCCCGAACTTAATCAATATATCCATTCCAATGACAACCTCCGAATTGTCCAACAATTAATACTTAAATGTAAACACATAAATACATCATGATATAATTATTGCAATTCCCATAAGTTTTTATAATGTTTATTTGTGTATATTAATTTGATCGCATGCTACCAGTGTGATAAACTAGATTTGTATGAGTTCACTCAATTTTCATTGAAATCATTCACGTGATTCGATCAGTTTCATCAGACAACAATTGTTATGTTGTTGTGGAATTATTAATATATTCTCATTATATAGTGAGTGTTATTAAAAATCTAGTCTTTTAATATATTCCGCTATAATTTATAGTAAAATTTGTTTACATTTTTAAAAACCTGAATGATGATTAAATCAGTTATTAACGATTACCCTTTACTAAATCCTGTAGATTCTTTTGGTGTTGATGCAAAGTAAAACACTTTTCAGGTTCATGACGGTGCAAATTTTGCGCACGAAATTTGAATCGATTGAATAATTTTTAGTACTTAAAAATCTAATCTTTTATATATTCCACGCTATAATTTATTGAAAAATTTGTTTAATTTTAAAGTGTTTTAGTTTGCATCAAGGCTAAAAAATCTATAGAATTTTGTAAAGTGTGATCGTTAATAACTGATTTGATAATGATGACGGTGAAAATTTTGCGCGGGAAACTTGAATCGATTGACCAGTTTTAAGTGTTTTAAAATCTGATTTTTTAGTATATTCCACGTAATAATTTATTGAAAAATTTGTTTAATTTTTTACTTTCCGATACTACCGAAGGTATGTATAGGAAAGTATCGGATTCACCTCAAAAATTCAATGTCGGGTTTTCAACAGATCTCCACGAATCTCGCTTCCCTGAGTTCGAAAAAATGGTTTTTGGCCTGAAGTCCGTGTGTGTGATTGTATGTCGCTGTGGATAAAATTCCGGCTGAACCAAGCAACGTACACAGGTTCAGTCCCGTTGCGAGCAGACCTGGTTCGAAATTCAGCAAAATCGGTCGGTAAAGAAGGGCACTAGGGCACACAACGTAAATGTCAAAACAAAAATTTGCGAATCACGGCCAAACAAAAAATACGTTTATATAGGAAGTGCAAGTCTGTCCATTTCAACACCTATAACTTTTTCTCGTAGGACGCACAGTTTGTGAGATAATAATTCCTAAAGTGTCAAATTTGTGTGTGATCTTGTGAACAAAATTCCAGTCGAACCGCGCAAATGCCTTCCAGCGCTTTTTTGTTCTGCCACTAGATTCGTCATATAGTAACACTAAGTATCGGAAAGTTGTGCGGTGTCCCGCACCGTATTTTTATAACTTGAAGCATGAACCTGAAAACTGTTTTACTTTGCATCAATACCAAAAAAATCTAGACAATTTAGTAAAGAGTAATCGTTAACAAATGATTTGATGATGATGACAATGCAAATTTTGCGTGGGAAATTTGAATCGATTGAACTTTAAGTATTTAAAAATTTAGTCTTTTAATATATTCCACGCTATAATTCATTGAAAAAATTGTTTAATTTTTTAAAACTTGATGCATGAACCTGAAAAGTGTTTTAGTTTGCATCAAGACCAAAAAAATCTATAGAATTTAGTAAAGGATAACCGTTAATGCTTGATTTGATGATGATGACGGTGCAAATTTTGCGCGGGAAATTTAATCGATTGTACAATCTTAAGTATTTTAGATTAGATAATCTATAACGTTGATAATGATCATAATATGATCATATACATGTCTAGCAAAGATAAGATTGTCATCAATATGATTTTGAACTAAATTCCTAATTAGTGTGTACGACTGGTTTCGAAACTCAGTAAAAAGGCGAAATGCGAAAGACCTTCCAAACGGCACGTCCACTTCATTATTTTTGCCTGGGACATGATCAACTCATCTATTGTTTGGTCGTGTTCCTTACATCAGTAAGGATATTAATTTTAGGCATTTGGGAACAATGAATTTCAATTTCAATCAAATTTGCGATTGTGTCGTCCGTGACTGTTCGCGATTCATTAAAATTTGCTCGTAAATGCAATATAAATAGTCCTTGAACTTAGACTCATTCAAATGTATAAACATTGCTTTCATTATTAGGAGTAATTCCAAATTACACGTGACGACACATTTTTTGTGACATAGGTAGAGGTACATTTTGTTAATTTTGAATATGCGAGGATATTTTCAACGAAATTTGAATAAACAATAGCTTCGTTCCAACAAAGCACGAAACTAGTTCCGAACTGTCCGACGCTTGAGCAGTTTTAAAAAGCGTTGGTTTTTTTAAACTGTTCATGGGTCGTACAGTTCGGAACTAGTTTGGTGCATTGTTGGAACAAACCTATTAATTAATGAACCAAAACTATTTATTACATGTGGTTATAAATATTATGACGACGAAAAACATGCAAATTTATTTATTCTAGACTGTTGTGTAAGTCTAAGAACAGAAAAATTTGACTAAATCAATAAAATCATCGAACTGCTAGAAACACACAGTATTTGAATAAATGATGATTGTTTTCCGTTATTATCATATTAGTGATGCTAAAATTTTAGCCGCACCGTATAATAATTGGTAAATATAAAATATAAATGAATATGATTTGATGGTGATAAATTTAAAATAACTTTAAATGTTCAAGCGCAGCATGGTATTGCAATAAAACGACTCAACAAACCACAAAGACGAGACACTACAAACGCAATCAAATTTAGTTGATTAGTTGATAGTAAGTATATACAATATAGGTATACAAATACAAAAACGAAAAATCCCGTGACGAGTCTCGATTAATTCGAGTCACGAGGTATTTGTAGACATCAAAACAAGTGGCACTTAAATGTTTGTGACTTGTGACGTTGAAACGAACAAATGAGTTTACAAAAAAAAAACATAAACATTTCGTTTATATCATTCGAATGCCACATGTTATGAGCCGCTGATGATTATAACAATTTATTTGTCCTCGCGTACAATGATTATCACTTCGCGTATTCCGCATGTTATTTCTTTTCAATTGCTTATGATTCATGCGTTCTTTTTCTTTCTATCTTTCTATTCATGTATACGTATAGGAAATAAGAAATAATAACGATCTTTTAAAAGTCACCAAAAATGGGAAAAATTATATAAAAATAATATGTTAAACAACAATTGATAAAAAATGCAATAAATAAACGAAATATAAGTTACAACAATTATTATAAGTATTATGTTCATGCTTGTCATGCGCAACTAAAATGGGAACAAAGAGATAAAATATTTTTTCTACGACCACAACGAAAAATTAGCAAATACGCACAAACAGCAGGCGTTGAAAACGAGTCTTTACGAACATTCAACACGAACATTCATGACGTACTTTCAAGGTGTTAGATAATGAAATCTGGAAAACTCAATCGCACATAACGAAGTTGTCAACGATAACCTTTTATAACCTTACTTATACTTACCATGAAACATTAAAGATTAAAATATCATGTTGCAGTTTGGATGCTTCTCCTAATCGTAACACATCCCGTACGCACTTTATTAATTTATTTGGTTTGTTTTCTTTCAGTCTATAATAGTATAATATTGAATGAGCGCATATAGAGGCTATTATACGCGAGGGCGAGGCGAAGCGAAGCGAGCCGAGCGGAGTAATGGCCCGAGCGAATAAGGCGCGAATTGAATACTATACTTTATCCGCGACGACAAAATTTAATTTTTATACTGCAGTATGGCTTTCAAAATTTACACAAATTTACACAAATTTACACAATTACACAAATTTACACAAAGTTACACAAATTTACACAAATATACACAAATTTACACAATTACACAAATTTACACAAATTTACACAATTACACAAATTTGCACAAATTTACACAAGTTTACACAAATTTACACAAATTTACACAAATTTACACAAATTTTCACAAATTTACACAAATTTACACAAATTTACACAAATTTGCTCAAATTTACACAAATTTACCCAAATTTACACAAATTTACACAATTACACAAATTTATACAAATTTACACAAATTTACACAAATTTACACAAATTTACTCAAATTTACACAAATTTACACAAATTTTCACAAATTTACACCAGTTTACACAAGTTTACACAAATTTATACAAATTTACACAAATTTATTATACAAATTTACACAAATTTTCACAAATTTATTCAAATTTACACAAATTTATACAAATTTACCCAAATTTACACAAATTTACACAATTACGCAAATTTACACAAATTTACACAAACTTACACAAATTTACACAAATTTACACAAATTTA
>JARJEB010003881.1:0-10946 GCA_030264535.1 Liometoxenus newtonarum
TGGAGTTCGATTCCACGACGGAGTCTTAAATTATATACGAATTGAAGAGTAAAGCATTCTTAAAATTGAATAAAAATCTAGTTTATTCAGTTATTTGCTTCAAAATACATATGAATACAATATGATGTGTTTCCTCTTCCTGTGCTAAACTCAAACTCTATCTTTTAGATATAGAGAGCGCTATAAATGTTTAGAGTAATGATTATGATCTTAGAGAACCCTTTATTCATTTGTGGCCGAAATAATTCTGTTGCATAACCGTTCATAACCGTTGAGGGTGCAAAAAAAAGCAAAATATGATATAGCTTGGTAAATTATCAAATTATCAACTTGTAAAAAAGATTCGTGACGTTGCTATGACCACAACTAGAAAAGGTTATTTAACTAATAAAACAGATAACAAACGAAATTACATTTATGGATGGGAAGAGAGTGGAATATTACCAGTTACAAGACAACTAAATAATTTTTACTTACCTATGGACGGGGAGAGAGTGACAACTAACAGTAACGGCATGATCATACAATATACTTTATCGCCCCTGCCCACATCCCCACTTTCTCCCCGTCCGTCGGTGTGACAAATCCTCACTGTCTCGAGTTTGACTCGTTTATTTTACCGTCGAACATAGGATCAGAGGAAACATATGCTATATGTTCGACGGTAAAATAATCGCACGGTATGTAGATATATGTAAATCGCAAGTCGTCAGTATTCATATACAATTAACAAATAAAAACAAACATGAGAAGTTAATAAGAACGCGGCATCGGCATGGCATTAATGTTCTTATATTATTCTTAAATTACTTTAATGATTGATTTAATGACTCAAATTGTTGGTGTATAATTTAAGTGATTACTTAAATTACCTCTGTGATAGAGATAAGAGTAAAATGTATTGGAAACATTAAACATTTTTTTGTTGCTTTGTCTATCTGTATTCCTATGTACTCCTTAGGTATTAGACTATTAGATATTTTTTTCCAAAAATTGCGATAACTTTTTCTTTTAGTTTTTGCTTCCTTTTTTATAATTTACTAATGAGTATGAGTGCCGATAATGAGACATGAGACAGGATTTCTTGTCTTCCACGAAATTTCACATTGACAGACAGGTTCGGCTCAAAATTATTTTCTACTGCTAGAACAAAATGCTATACAATAGTTTACTTGCTAGGAGAGACAAAATAGGTACTCTTCTAATATATCTACTAATTGAGCAACAACATGGATGGCATGCAGACAAGAACGTCACCAACAACATGAAGCTCGTCCAGCCTACAGCTAAACCCATTTAACTGAATGTTGTTAAGTATTCGGATTCCTATACTTATACAAATTTAGTAGTAACAACTAACAACAATAAATAATTATCGTTTGTTAGTTCACCAAATTGCTTTTTATATAGGAAATTAGATAATTTACTTCAATAAGCTAGCAACACGACATGTTACGGCGGATTTCCACCGAATTGGCAATAAAAAACTCAGTTTTACCGTCGTCCGAATTTTAATTCAGGTTGCTGGAATCTTTTCATTTTTGTTACGGAACCAAGTACGGTGCCCACAATTTTTTGAATTCATTTTACATATGAAATAAATCGGTGAGTGGTCGGAGAGTTTTGCAGTGAGACCCGTTCCAATTTATTTAATGAGCTGACTGAATTAGTAATTGGATCTGGAACAAGCTGACATTTAAGTCCTGTTGAAGATTGTTTCAAAATGGAGACTGGTTGATATAGAGAGTGATTCATTTTGCTTCACCCTCCACGGTATTTTTTTTAATTTGAACAGCTACAAAGTCGATTAAACTATAGAGAAACCCTTCTTCAGCCGATTAATCAACAACTGGGCCAAAGGCAAAGAATGGGTTAACGTGCAGGAGAAGCGAAAAAAATTTGTATCCCTTCGGTTGCCTGAGTAGGCAATGTTGGGAGTAAGAATGATTTATTTTGTTTGGTTATTTGAGGAAAAGTAAAAATGTTAACAAATATCTTCCAAACGAAGAAACCCATAAAAACCGTAAAAATATTCCATAAAATCTCCATGACAGTTAACTGCTGCGATCAATATGTAGCCAGCTAGTTTTAACTGCTGATTGTGCTGAAATTTATTAAGGATTATAATTACCTGCGTTAACCGGAAACGTTTTTTCGTTGAGTTGGAATTTTGCACAGCCGAACACCCGGTAATCACTTTTAAAGCCAGTTTCTCGGATTCGTGTAATCTGGATTGGAAAAAATAGGTAAAAATCTCGAAAGTCATGTACCTGCATTCATGGATTTTGACAATAAATTAAATCGCAACAAGAAGAAAACGTTTACTTTTTAAGGCCAACATCAATAATTTGACCACAATTCGTTCGAAATTGTTGGGGAAGGTAATCATAAAATAAAGTTACCTCACGCTACCTTCATTTTACCCTCACCTTTTCATTTTTAAAGCGACGCTGCTCTTACTATACAATTTCATAAATTTCCATAGGGTACTTTCTTACAAATTTTAAAACTTTATATATCTATTGTGATTTTGTCGATATTAAACTACACCCTTAGTACCCATTCTTCGTTGCCTCTGCAAGCATTTCTTTTCTTTTTTTGTATAGTCAGCAGCAGTTGCTGTTCTATCCAATAGCATTCCATTTTATTAGACGTTTTTTTTTCCATTTTTCTTCGTGAATCCACGTCTGCAACGTATAAGTAGTCAACAATAAAAATGTAGTGCGGCATTGCTTATATTCATTTGTGGCACGAAAAGTTGGGGTCGTGAATTGAGGCTACACTATAGATATTAGAGTTAGTGTTACGTTAGTGTGAACGCATCATAGTTGAATAATCCTTGAACACGTACAAGGATTAAGGCCTTAAAGTCGTTGAGTGATTGATATGAGCATCGTTTTTGTTGAAGGTTCATACGCCTCCAGATTTTTTATATGATGAAATGCGCAGGATTCAAATTTTTCCTTTCATAACAAGAAGATTTTAAAATCAATTTACCAGCTCAAGTATTATTATTACCTGTGCTAGAAGTCATGAATTTTTTTCCAACTGTAATTGGAAAGTATTGGAGTCATGTCAAATTTTATGGGTCTAGACTTCACAATTTTTGTAAATTTTTAAATGTTAATTATTACTACGATTTAGCCCATGAACGCCCCAGCAAGATTCCCTAGTTCAAATTCATATTGCACTGCTTATCGTAAAGTCTTAGCTTTTGACCATTGACCTTTATAGTTTTGCTGGTTAAAATTTGACCTAGTGACATCTATATAGAGTAAGGGTCAAAAGATGCTTAAAGCAAAAATGGTGGAGTCTCCTCACTTAATAAATCGGTACGCATTCGCATACTTTATAGCTTCAACCAAATACATATATATGAAATAAATAATTAATATGTAAATATAAATAATAATACTGGTTGCCATAATAGGTGCCACCGGCATGGCAACTCGTCAAGGTTATCTTCATCCCAAAACCAGGGAAAGCAGACTACTCAACTACAAAATCATGCAGACCGATTAGCTTCACATTATTCTTTATGAAAACGATCGAAAGACGATGTGAGAGAAAGAGCACTGAGAGAGGGGACCATGTTGTTGCAAGAATTGAAGACTCTTTCCACGACAATGAATATGCGCTAGCAATATTCCTTGATACCGAAGGTGCCTTCGATGGAACTACAATACGCAGCATAACAACAGCGCGCCAGCAAAAAGACATCCAAAACCCATATAGGAACTGGATATTGAAAATGTTAAACCAGAGCTCATGGGAGGACACAATTACCAAAGTCGCGATTAAGGATTGCCCACAAGGGGCGTCCTATCGCCACTAATTTGGAACCTAGTAATAGACGATCTTTTACAGCAATTAAATCAAAAAGGCTTTTGGACGCTAGCCTACGCCGACGATTTAGTCATAATAACAAGAGGACGATTTCTGAACACAACCTGCTTTGTTATGCAAATAGCCCTGAATATGGTCGAAAAATGGTGTAACAATGCTGTTAATCCAATCAAGACCGAAACAAAGAACAAGAAGGTTTAAATCTACCTACTTTCTTCAATCACAGACTTAAGCTTAGTTCGCATGTGCGATATATCGCAGCTTTTTTTATAGAATTTAAATAATTTTTTTCCCGCCAAATTTGCTTAAGTTTTTGAGAAGGATCGCAAGAAGTTGACTGGTTACGAACTTCTTGCGACGCGTCGCTAATTTGTGACTGCATTATTGCATTCATTGTCGTTCTCAAGATTAAAGTTTGATCAAGGACATATAAAGAAATAATGAATAACGATAGTTATTTATACTAAGCAAAGGAAATATTAGTCTATATACGTATTACTTATTGTTATTCTGTATCTTTGATTAATGTCTGGACCAGCTCTAGCAATAATTCAAGGCATTGCTTATATCGCCACCTGTTATAAAGATTACAACTAAAATTTCGTGCGAAGTTTCTACACACGATAAAGTCACAGCAATTGAATCAATGGGACCTAGTCATTCTTGCGACCAAGCATTCTTACGATATAACGCAAAAAAATTTCGATATATCGCACATGCGGACTAAACTTTAGTCTAAAACCACACACCAAATTCATCAATGCATCATTCATCAAACCATCATTTTGGACGAGAAATTGGAATGAGCACCTGAAAAGCAAATGCAGGAAAGCAACATTGGTTTTCTGGCAGTGTTGTGGAGCCATTGGCCAAACATGGGGATTCTCGCTCATGATTACCCACTGGATCTACACGGCTGTCGTGAGACCATCGCTCCCCTCTGGCGCTCTCGTATGGTGGCCAAAACAACGCAATAAGGAGTGCAAAAGCTACTGTCAAAGATCCAAAGAATGGCCAGTCTAGCCATTACTGGAGCTATGACGCTAACTCCATCTAGTGCCATGGAAGCCCTGCCATGCTTGTAATCTCTGGAAATCTTCCTGAGTGAGGCAGCGTACCGGGCCTTCTATAGGTTAAAGTCTACAAAACTAATAAGTAACCCATATAAAATTTTAGGTCACAAGATTTGGGGGATGGAGACACCTGTAACCCCGCCCGAGCGGATCGCTAAGGAAATGGAATTACCGGAGGGAGGTTGCAATCCCGCTGTTAGCTCCAACCGAGTGAAAGCTCCGGTGGCTAACGTTGGCCCCAAGGATTCTGGGGAGGGCCAACTTATCAAGCTACCCTTTCGCTACCCTTTCGCTAGACCTAGCTGTGTAGATGAAGAATACATCGCCTTCGCGAGGAGAAGCTCGATATCGAGAACACCGCCAAGGGTGAAAAGTGCGAGGAGCGCGAGCGAATCAGACCTCGGCACCATAAATGTAGAGGACAACCCAACTGACCAATGGAGACAGAAGAGGAAGAGAGAAGAAATGATGAGGAGTCCAGCTAGGGGCAACTATGATTAGGAAGAGGTATGGGGGAAAATCGAAGAATTAGTAGGCAAGCCAGAGAACTTCATAAAAAACACAAATTATGCGCACATCGAAACCAAAAAGGGGGCTGGAAATTTGATGGGATTAGTAAGGAATATGAATGATACGAGACAAAGACAAAGACCAAAGAATAGAGGGATACTTACACAAGGGACATAGACGACATTAAAAGGGACCAGGAGCGGCTGCGCAAAGAAAATGGCTCATTTAAGGGATGCCTGGATGCAACACGGGAAGAGATGAACAAGATAAAAAAAGAACTGGAGGATAGAAAAGAAAAACCAAGCAAGAGAATAAAACAAGACAGGAGTGAATGCAAACTCAGGCACAAACCTGCAAACAGGAAATGGCCAAACTCAGGGAGGAGCTTACAAACGAAAGAAATGCCAGGAATATGCTGGAAACAGAGATACGGGAATTGCAGGAGAAACTGGAAATAATCCAGGCGGAAAGACCAGACAGAGGACCTAGAAAATATGGAAGACAGGATAGATCGAATCAGGAAGAAGATAGAAACAGAGGCGGTGGAGGACGTAGTAGGCATAGTTGAGGAAGAATGGCCGGAAGAGGTCTTTGAGAAAACAGAGATAATAGAAGGAAAAATGGACCTGAACGAAGAGGGGCCTATTATTATAGGGCTCAAAAAAGGGACATGCCAACCCACGAAAGGCATTATCAGAGGGGTGGGGGACAGCTTCCCAGAAATAAGGGAGCTACCAGAGGAAGAGGAGGCCAGCAGCATGGAGAGGATTATCAGGAAATCAGATGGGAGCCTCAAGTCAAATACAATCGTACGAGTCGTGACAACAGAGAGAGATAAGGCTGGTGCAACCTGATCAGCAAAGTCGTGGAGAAGCACAGAGGAAGCAAATCGGGAATTGAACTAAACAGGCTAAAAAGGATTGCAGAAGTAGCACTGAGGGGTACAGAAGAGAAGATCAAGGTATACCACTTACAACAAAAATGTAAAGACCAAGCGCACAACGGAAGACCAGGAGAGGGAAGAAGCCATGGTGGTCAGTACAGAAGGTGCCACGTACGCGCCCCTATTAAAGGTGGTAAGATCAGATGCGATGAAAACCAACACCCAGGGGAACATAAAGACGATCAAGAAGACGCAGAAAGGGGAGCTGCTAACACGGCGGTAAAGGAGAGCGATGTCCTGCAAAACATCCAAGCAGTGATAAAAACCAAACAGGGGGTGGTTACCAGAATGTTGAGGAGGAATTTAAAGAAGACTAACTTAGGCATCATCAGGATTGACGAAATTAGAACCAAGGAAGAGGTAGAAGAGGCAGTGAGGGATAAACGTAAGGAAAAAACGGAAAGCACTGACAAGATGGACGTGAGAGTGGTGAACATAGGCCAAGTTCCACATGGGTACCAAGGAGCGATCGTGGAGGTAGGCGCAGAGGGAAATAGGCTGTTGATCAGGGCTGACAGCCTAACGGTCGGAGCATCCAGTTGCAGCATCAGCATATGGAAGACGTTATGGAGATGCTCCAAGTGTTGGTTTTATGGACACGCCCCTTAGGAATGTACGGGCAAAGACAAAAGTAAAGCTTGCGTAAACTGCGCACAAGAGGGACATTGGGTGGCGGCGTGATAAAATGAGGCTTACTGCCCCCTCTGCCAGGAAAAGGAGCATACGGCATTGCAAAGGACATGTAGAACCAATACGGAGACGAGGAGAAAGGCGCTACAGGCGTAATAGAACGATTCACACCCAACTCCATCCATGGAGATAAAGGACTGGGGCGATCATGGCGCTGGTAAGCGAACCTAACATTAAAATGACGGGCACAAATAAAATATGGGTGAAAGACCAGGCAACGTACGCCGCTATCAGAATTGGACGGGGCAACATAACCATCAACGAGGTAATAAGAAGAAACGGCTACGCGTGGGTCAGGATGCGGAAGCTAGTCGTATCTAGCTGCTACGTATCTTCAAATATCACAATAAGAGAATTTGAAAAATACATTAACAGCGTAGGGCAGACTTGGTGGTACTAAATGCAAGCAACACACCAACCTTCGCCGCACCATACAGGAGCGCTACATCAATCGTAGACATCACTATAGCGAGCGACAGTGCGGGGAGACACGCCAGGAATAGGAGGGTTCTGGAAAAGGAGGCACTCAGCTACCACAAGTGCATAACTTTCGAGTACGGAGTTCCGCACGCTTGCACATTTGCACAAACAAAAAAGATGGGTAACACAGAACATGGATAAGGAAAGGCTCGGGAAAGAGTTAGAAAGGGCATTTAGAGCAACCACATAACCCAGTAGCGAGGAATGCAACAAATGCATTACCGAGTCCTGCGATAAGGTGCTAAGAAGAAGAAAGGGGGCCAAGGGGAAGATGACCACCTACTAGTGGAGCAGGGAGATCGGCATGCCTAGAAGGAAATGAACCAAAACCAAAAGAAAACTCTCAAGGGTGAAGAAGTGGGGGTTGGAGAACTGCAAGGAGGAACTCAAGGCATACAAGGAGGCCAAAAGGGATTTGAGGAGAGAAATAAAGAAAAGTAAAGCACAAGCCTGGGATAAGATGGTGGAGGAAGTGGAAGGTGATGTATGGGGACAGGGATACAAAATTATTACTTAGAAGATCGTTGGATGAAAATGGAATATACCACATGACAGGAAAATGGAAATTTCCAAGAAACTCTTCCAGGGAGATGAAACAACCCAATGGGGGACCAGCAAGGAGGACTACGAAGTGACGATCACGAAGGAGGAGCTGGAAGTCAGGCGCGAGGCTTATAAGGAAAAAGGCCTCAGGGCCGGATGGAATTCCGGCAGAAGTCGTGCAGGTAGCGGTGGAGAATTGTGGGGAGGTACTACGCCGAGTGAAAAATGCCTGAGGGAAGGAGAGTTTCCAAAGGCATGCAAGACAGCGGATCTCGTACTGATTAAGAAGGCCGGAAGGGGGAGGACCGGCGGGCTACAGACCTCTGTGCCTAATAAATACCCTAGCCAAGCTGCAGGAGCAGGTGATATTGGGAATACTACATAAAGAACTTGAGGAGAAAAATGTCCTTGCGAAAGAACAATATGGCTTCAGAAAGCACAAGAAAGGTAAAGGAGCTAGCGAAAACAGCACTAAAAGAGACGTGGAGGACAAAGGAGTTCTGTACAATTACCATGGTGGATGTCCGAAATGCCTTCAACAGTGCGCGTTGGAGAAATATTTGGGAGGACTTGGAGGCGGCACAAATATCAACATACCTCGTACGCATAAATCAGAGCTACCTGCAGGATAGGGCCATCAATATTGACGGAAAAGATCTGAGTGAGGAGGGGGCACCGCAAGGGTCAGTTCTCGGTCCAACATTGTGGAACATCCAGTACAACGGACTAATAGAGAAGGCCAAAGCACAGGACCTGGTGCCCGTTGTTTTCGCGGATGGCTTGGCACTGGTGACCATGGCTAGGGACCCAGGGGACCTACAGAGGCCATAGTTGTAGGGGGAAGGCGGAAGATAGTGAGGCCTCTGAATTTAGAAGTGCAAGGCAGAGTGGTGGATGTAACAAAAGAGAAATGCATTAAGTATCTGGGGGTCATTATGGATATAGGAATGACGTGGAAGCAGCACACAGCGTATGCAACCCAGAAGGCATAAAGAACGGTAAGCGCCAAACAAAATTGATGCAGAGAGTAAGAGGCCCCAGCTCTAAGAAGAGGCGGGTGCTGGCATCGGTGGGGGAGTCCATCATGGTACATGCGGCGCCGGTTTGGGTATCACGCCGCTAGAAGGCACCCATTGGGCATCTGTTTGGGGCAAAATGAAGTTGGTATTGACAATTTCGAGTGTTAGCGTATTTTAATAGGAGTCGTCCTAAAATCTAGATATATGTGTTATTCCATTCTTAGGCGGTTGCTGATTGTTTTGGGATATGAAATGGTTTGGTGGATATATCATATATCCACCAAACCTTTAACCCGAGAAGAAATGGTATTGGCAAATCTCGTAGGAAATTTGAAGAGCTTCTGAGATTAGATAGATAGATGCACGATAAACTCAATATTTAGCCAGTTATATGCAAATTAACATTTTGATTGCCCATAGCTTTGTCCTTTACCGGCCGATGTTATATTTTTTACTCCAGGTTCAAGGTATGCAGATATCTATCTGTCCACGTACCAAATTTCATCATTATCCGTCGCTTGGTTTGTCCGAAATTTTGTTCATAAACGGACATACACACACAGACATCAGACTAAAAAGATGATTTGGCACCTGAGGAAAACGGGTCTCCACGAACCAAGCAAAAATAGACTATGTTTTTTTCTCTGATTACATAACTTTCCTATATCATACTAAATCACCGGAAAGAATTAAATCAAGTACTTATATAAAGATACAATTTGGTAGATCCCAAATTTTATATAATCAATATAAGTTCAAAAGAAATTCGGTTTGATTATGCGTACTGGCTGCAGAATGCTCCAAGTTCTTATGTACTTATCTTATGTATTATATATGCACAATCCAGGTTGTTCAAAAATTGACCGAAAATCGCTAGGTAACGATCAGGTCAAAAGAAAATGAAAATCTGAATTCAAAAATGTCCGGAAGGTCCTGGTTTGTCCTCACAAGGACAAAGAAGTTTATGTAGATCTAACAACGTTGCTCCAATGTTCTTGAATTTGCCACCATGACGTGATTACATACTTCAAACAAATCTGACACATGATTTAAATCAAGCTACGCGTCAAGCTACATTTTTATTATAGGTTATGGTTTATGGTATTCAACATGACGGGCTGAATTTGTGGGATTTTCGCGTTAATTATAAATGTTCAATTTGATATCCGCTCATTTCTAAAAAAAATTTTGCTATGTAATACCCATAAGCTATCTACATATCAGCATACTCATTAAAAGTGAACTCCATTATAAAATATTAAAACAGGAAAAACGATTATAACAAGAACGACCACCAAAAATGAAATCAGTAACGAAAGTTATAAAACAGGAACAAAACTTATCACAGAACAACAGCTAATATTATACAAGAGGAACATCACTTAAAATATCAACAACAGGTATAACTTATTACACAAACTTATACTGGTAATAAAAAATTATGACAGGAACAACTTTGCAAAGAAAATTAAATTAATTGAGACGATCGAGAATTAAATTGATTATGTCAAATCTCCCAATTGTCAGTCACTGAAATCAAACTTTACCCACTTTGTTGACATGAAACATTTAAAAATATGCATTGATGCCAAACGTACTTTTTAGAAAAATAAGTAATTTTCTTGCAAAAGAAAATCCAGTTTTTTTTTGTTTCAAAAGTAAAAAAAGGAAAGCAACGTTAAACTAAAAGATATTAACTACCTACTTCGGTTCAGATTCGTACCGCACAACTTTCCGGCCATATACATTACGATTTCGTAGAACTCGTCTATCTTAAAAGTAATTCTGATCGTAAAGTGGGAATTGTTTAATTTCGATGACATTTAACGTCAATTACAATAT
>JARJEB010003882.1:0-11179 GCA_030264535.1 Liometoxenus newtonarum
ACTATAATATAATATCTACGTTAACTGATTTCAATAAAAACTAAATTAAAGGACAAACCAGTCGGGTTTGTTCCCTCTTTCTTTAATTCTATCGACAAAACTTTTATAGGCTTTCCTGGCTTCTCCCAAAGGTCAAGAGGTAGACTTTGACGCCATCTAACGGAAGTCATCTTAACTTTACCGAACCGGAAATGCAGATTTCATTGTCGATAGGCGGGAAATTCAAAAGTAAAATCTTGTGTGTAGGAAATTTATTTCAAAAATTTACTATAGCATAATATCTACGTTAACTGTTTTCAATAAAAACTAAATTAAAGGGCAAACCATCCGGGTTTGTTCCCTCTTTCTTTATTTCTATCGACAAAACTTCTATAACCTTTCTTGGCTTCATCCAAAGTCTTTTCCTCTTCGCGCCTTTCATCATCTTGCTCTTTAGGAAACAGATTAGGAAATTCGAATGTTCCCCCTCTTGTTAGTGTAACATAAGCATATTTGGTATCTTCTTCTTTCGTGATGTAGCCTTTCATATCCTTCTTTGTTTTGCCCAAAGCAATTCGTGTTCTAATATCAACTGCCTTTACATCATAGATCTTTTCCAAGTAGTTTTTAACATCATATTTTGTCATTTCCATTGAGACTGCAAATTGAACGACATTTGGTGGCTGCTCTTCTGAGGCGCGAACCAACTTCATCCAGAAGTTAGGCAAAAAGACGCGCAGTTGAGGCGCACCTTTTTGATATAATGGATACCTACAAAATTAATCATTCGTGTGAGTGATATGATAGGAAATTTTATTCATAAATTTTAAAACTATTTACCATCGTGTTGACATTATGAATTTACAGGTTAAATTTTTCTATATCGAAAGAAAAGGAACGACTTGTGCGTTGCCAGATTTTGGATTATGCGTGTCGCCACTTTTGAATAAATATCGTTCTAAATCGCAAAGGTGTATACATAAATATTTATTCTTTCGTAAGTGGCATAGTTTTGCATCAAAAAAGAATCTTCGCAATGTAATTTTATGTTATCGTCCTACTGTTTGCTAATAATCTCATCAAAAATCGCCCAGTTTGCTATAAATCGTCCAATTTGCGATAAATCATCCAATTTGCGTTAAATGGTCCAATTTGCGATAAATCATCCAATATGCGATAAATCTTCCAATTTGCGATAACTCGTCCTATTTGCGATAAGTTTGGCAACACAGGTTGACGTGGCGGGGTCGTCAACTACTACTTCGCGCATGCGTGATTTATCCTAAACGCTAAACTGTCAAAATGTCAAAAGACAAAATGTTGGCCATTATTATTTAGATTTACGTTTTTATTTGTTAATTAAACGTGTATTTTTTAATAATGCGTTTGTTTTTATCAAAACTTGCTGGTGTAGCAGGCTACACATTGCAGTATTATTGCATTGCTCATTGCACGTTTGAATACTTCGGCGATTTGGTAATTGTAAGTATCACTGGCATGTCATTGGTCAATTGTTTTCTTCTAAATGGCGGTAAAAATTGAAATTTAGTGTTCAGGCCCGTCCATGGAACCGACAATTTATTCAGATAATATTCTTGTGACTGAACATCTGACACCGAAAATGATGCGTTTGGACCGTGGGGATATTGTAATAGCAAAATGTCCAACAAATCCAAAGCAACAGATTTGTAAACGAGTGAAAGGACTTCCTGGAGATCGAATTCGAGTCGGCTATACGTCCGTTGAAGTTGTCCCAAGGGGACATGTCTGGCTGGAAGGTGATAATTATCATAATTCTGCCGATTCTCGCAATTATGGAGCCGTTCCACAGGGATTAATTCGAAGTAGGGCCGTGTGTAGAGTTTGGCCGTTTAAAGAAATAGCAGTGTTTAATGATTAGTACATATTAATAAGTAATATTTTCGTTATTTCGTTGTTAAAGTTTGAGTAATAAAATGACTTTAATGGTGAGAAATCGGTTGAGAAATTCGACTTCTAGCTATGCAACCAACAGAACGGGTTGATTTTTTTTTGAACCAGAAACGACTTGAACACGCGACTGTGACGTCATCATAAGCAGGTTGCGCGGAGGTAGGAAGCAAAGGATGAAGAGTAGACTAGACGCCACGTAGCAGTGATTTGTTTGTGTCCAACAAATACGATTTTTCTGTAAGTCCCGTACTACCAGAGGCTCCAGGACTGCCAATTTCCTCAAATCGAAAAAATTCATCATTTGTCAGATGTGTGATAGAAAGAACGCGGCTTAGTGATATGTTTGAGGCTTGGGACATACATTGCAATTCATTGGATTAGGTGGTTACATATCTAGTCTATTCCACATCAAAACACTCAATACAATCAGGGTTGCGTTCGTAAAGTATTACTTTCTTAAATCTTACAATTTTTCTTGCACTTAAACCCATATATCTTAAACCGCTGTATCGGTTTAATTATTAGATAAGAGGTTTGGTATTAGATAAGTACTACTCGTATCGTTTGTAAAGGATCCCATACTCTGAGGAAAAACTGTTCAGTCCTGGCCACTGGCGTAACCAGTGGGGGGCTGAGGGGGCTAAAGACCACCATCCCGGATTTCCGGAACGTGTATGGCCGAGGGGGTATTCAGGAAATCCAGACGGACCGACTGATCAGTTTTTCCTCAGAGGATTTTCGGAGCGTGTATGGGGCGCTTTAAGATGAGGTAGTAGGGTAGAAGAAAGGTCACGTGATGATTGCTTCGATTCGCGTACTTGAATTTGAATCCATAGACTTTACGAACGCACCCCAGAAGTTATGAAGAGAAGTGGGGATTCTCTCGCGTTTGGTTCGGTCTTGTTTGGTTCAGGCTTCACAGGTTTAGGTTGCTTGCCTGCAAGGCGAAGCCCGCATCGCGTTAGCTAGTCTCATCCGGCTACCTAGCCGGCATTGAAACATCAAAAAAGTTTAATTGTGTGGTCGTGTGGTGTGGTGTTGTGAATGAGTCAAAGAGACAAGAGTGTATCAGTGTATGTTAAGTTATGCATGTTCCTCCCCTCCTGCCTGCGATGATTTAAGATGCCGGCGTAGCATTGCCGAAAGCATGTGCAATTTGTGATAAAATTTTCAATGTGATCTCGTCTTTTGGGCTACTTACTCACTCGGGAGGGTGAATGTGTGTGATTTTGAATTTTGATAATAACTAAAGAGGGCGAGGTTACGACCTAGTGAGCGCAAACGTATAAAAACCGCAGCAAGACCAACCAAGCTGAAGCCCACGAACCGCGGGAGGGTTGTATCGTGTAAACGTTGCAAATACAAATATAACACACTCACGCATTAAATAGTACGTTCGCCTACATGAGCGTAATAATGTTAAACAGTAAAACCAAGCATTACTTGCACGTTTGTCTGCTCTTCACTGTGATAATAACATTCGAATTGTTTTTGGGTGGATTGAAGCTCGGCAACGATGAGACATTGGAGATCAATCCGTGGATACGTTATGGGTACGTGTGGACGATAGTATTATACTTGTTGAGACTCATCACGTTCCTGCCGTTTCCCCAAGTGCTATTCAATTTCGCCGGCCTGATACTTTACAATGCATTTCCGGATAAAGTCATCCTTAAGGGTAGCCCCATTTTGGCGCCTTTTATATGCATCCGAGTGGTGACACGCGGTGATTATCCGCAATTGGTGCGCACGAATATTCATCGTAATATGGGTAAATGCATCGATGCTGGCTTGGAGAACTTTATCATTGAGGTGGTGACCGATAAGCCGGTGAATGTTGAGAATCATCGACGCATCAGGGAGATCGTTGTGCCGGCCCAGTATAGGACCAAATCGGGCGCGTTATTCAAAGCTCGTGCCCTACAATACTGCCTTGAAGATTCGGTGAATATTCTTGCCGATTCTGATTGGATTGTTCACCTCGACGAAGAGACGCTGCTAACGGAAAATTCAGTGAGGGGAATTCTCAATTTCGTCCTGGATGGCAAACATCAATTCGGACAAGGGTTGATTACGTATGCAAATGAAGAAGTTGTTAATTGGATTACTACGCTGGCGGATAGTTTTCGTGTTGCTGATGACATGGGCAAGATGCGGTTTCAATTCTATATGTTTCATAAGCCTTTGTTTAGTTGGAAAGGATCGTATGTTGTCACACAGGTGGGTTTTTCTTAAGTTCAGTATTTGTCTTTTCCTTTTTGTTTATTTGTTGTCATCTGCGATTGTTGTAGGAGGGCAGGTGCTTTGTTGTCGTTGATTATTTATGAAGAAATGAAATTATTTGTGGTTTTCGTCCCCTGACGCTTGAAATTCAGGTTGGTCGTTCGCCGTTGGCGGGTTGGCGCTTGGCGCAATGCGACAAACGATTCGGTTTGGTGGTGGCTTGTTTCGTTCAGCAATTATATACAACATGCCCATCGTCATGTGCCATTTGCAGGGCAGGTTTATCTATTAGGCCAACTAGGTAATCTCCTAGGGGCGCCGAAAATATCAAAAATAGTTTAATATGCATTGCCCTAAACAACTTACAACTTACAACAGCTAAATAGGCATATTTGTCAAATCGCCTAGGGCGCTTAAAATTTCTAAACCGGACCTGGCCATTTGCCTGGTTTTATTAATAACATACCTATTTTCATATAACTAACCATTGTCTAGGAACCAGTACAGCATTTACAAAGTTATGAAAAACACTATCAGAATCTAAGAAACTTACTTTATAGTCGGATTTATTTTGTTTTTATTAGAATAGTCCAGGGATCGGTAGACCCCGGTTCTTCAGACTAACTCGGATATAACAAAGCTTTTAAAAGCGATACAACTAAGTTTTAAATAAAAATGGCGTCTTTAACATCTTTCTTTCACAATTTGGCTCTTCAGTCTTCTCACTCGAAAGTCTGCCGACCCCTGGACGATAGTTGAAAAATTATTCAATTACCTACACAAAAGTAAATCAACTTTTCGGCCAACTCTGTTTTTTAAGCAAGTTAGCTTCAAGATGTCAAGATGAAAGACAAGAATTCTTGACAGTCGAAAATCTTGTAAAACCGTAACTGAAAGTGAATAATGCGGTTCTGTACACTGACATAATACACATAAACATAAATCAATCGCCACTCTATTACAACTTACAAGCTAAAGGGAAAGCAAGCTGTAGGGGTAAATGACTCTAAATGGTTGAATTTAATCATGTTAATGCCCTACGTGCATGACTAGCTTGAAAGAAAATGTATATTTTTATGTGGAGACAGGGGAAGTAAAAACAATAAGTACCTAATATTATAGAATTTTTAATTGCATTCACATAAAGGAGTAATCCTAACGACGACATATAATAGGCTTGTTCCAACAATGCACCAAACTAGTTTCGAACTGTACGACGCATGAGTAGTTTTAAAAAAGCAACGTTTTTTTTTTAAACTGCTCATGCGTCGGACAGTTACGAACTAGTTTGCTGCTTTGTTGGAACAAACCTAACGGTAACACTTTAACGAATAATGGGAAATTCTCGAGGGGTTAGTTGTTTGCCTTTGCATTGTGATAATTTTTTGTTGATATACATATAGCAACGAAAACTGACTGATCTATTCTAATTGTGATATACGTATAGTCAATTTAACTTTATAGTTGGATACTCACTCATTCACCAAATCAACTACAAGTTAAGGACGGTTTATGATTGACATAAGCGCTTAACATATAAGTTCGTCAACTCTCAACTCGTATGGAATATTTTCTATTCCTAGCTGATGAGCTAGCGTGCGCATAACACGACAGTAGTATAGCTGGGCGGGTTTTAAGCCAAATGGGGGTAAAATCGGGCGTTTTTTGATACAAATATATTGCCCTCCACCCCCATAAGGCATATGCATCTAACGTCGTTATATGAGCCGAAACCTAACAGGTGTGACGTCGTTATGTAAATTAAAACCTAATACAGGGGGTGATTCGAAAAATTAGAATAAAATTTATTCAAATAAAAAAAATTTATTCATTATGCTAATTACAGTCGCGGTTGAAATTTCTGACACCGTTATGTGAATTAAAACCTAACACAGGTTGATTCGAAAAATTAGAATATTTATTCAAATAAATGTTTTTATTTGAATAAATATTCTAATTTTTCGAATCAACCTGTGTTAGGTTTTAATTCACATAACGGTGTCAGAAATTTCAACCGCGACTGTAATTAGCATATTGAATAAATTTCTTTTTATTTGAATAAATTATATTCTACTTTTTCGAATCACGCCCTGTATTAGGTTTTAATTTACATAACGACGTCACACATGTTAGGTTTCGGCTCATATAACGACGTCAGATGCATATGCCTTATGGGGGTGGAGGGCAATAATTTTGTATCAAAAACGCCCGATTTTACCCCCATTTAAAAATACATGGGAATTTGGCTTAGAACCCGCCCAGCCCTACTCACGACTGTTCAACAACTACTTATGCCATGGTGACGGAAATGACTACTGCGAGATATGGCCGGTATTTTTGAGGTTATTTTTTGCACTTTTGACATGCGTCCTTGTTCAATATTAAGGCTTATGTCATTTATATCTTATGGATTATTTTATAGGTTACAATCTTATATTATGTCAATCATAAACCATCCTTTACAATCTTGGCTTGGCTTGACTTAGCACAAATTGTTTTTCTTCGCCTCGTTGGACTGCCGACTGACTGTTTATATGTTTATAAGTATAATTACAAATTACAAATTGAAACAGGTATTTTTTGAGTATCTTACATCAAACATTAACTTGTCAGTTAAGGGGAGATTTTTACTTATAAGTTTTACTTGGCAATAGTTGCAATTGCTTCTATCACATCAAAAAAATAATCATATTTTATAGTTAATTCGGTGCTATTTCAAGGGCGTACGCATGGGGGGGGGGTGTTAGGGTGTTCGACCACCCCTCAAAATGTCCGCGCAATACGAATATTATGTTAAATTCTCCGACTTGGAATCAAAGAAAAATTTTGATTCAAAAATTGAACAATCACCAGAAAAAAAATTAACAATTTTTTTTGTGTTATGCATTACATTATTGTTTTTAATTATTATTTTTTCATTTGTTTTCAACTTGTGATATATGTTTTTGTATCTAGAATGATTATTATGAATCTGCTACTTACTTTTTTTTATTTCAATTCAATTCAATACAACAATCATCATTAAATTATTGCTTATGCAACAGAATTCAAGGCCCATGCTATATGCGATACATTTGCGATTTTTTATATGAATGTGTAGCAAATGCATATACCGTGCGTTTATATTACCGTTGAACATAGGCATGTGCTATGTACGCAGCTAAAATAAGCGAGTCGGACTCGAGGCAGTGGAGATAGGGATTTGTATTGCTAAAGACACAGTAACGGGTGGGGAGAGAGTGGGAATGTGGGACGTACGACGACCACGAACACGATGCGAACATTCCGTACGCTACATGCTATGTTCGCTGTTAAAATAAACGCTCTGTATGTATGTATACGGAAACGGACCTAAAAATTCGGATAAATTTAAATAAGTCCTAAACCATGAAAGATAGGTATAGGAAGTGTTACATGTGAAATGTGGAGAATTTAATTATCTATCAGATCAAGGTTATCTATCAAACCAAGTTGTAACTCCGTCCTTCCTCTATGAACACTAAAAAATTCATTTCATTCGTTTAAGCCGTGACAATGATATAATTTTTTTAGCGGGACATGTTTTCGCACTTTTATTCATTAAACCGGAAATAACAAGCAAACTATCCATTAGAAATATATGGGGTATTCAGTTTGAAATAACGAAGTTCGTGTCGACTTCCGGTATGACCGGAAATGCAATCAATCTGAAAATAATTTACATTAATTGTTCCGGTCGATTAAGGCCTATTCTATTTTTTTAGATTTTACCGTAATGGGAAGTCTGAAAACTTTTAATCGAAGTGTTAAAAACATAACCCTGTATACCTACACTGATTTAATTGTTATTGCGGGATTATTTATAAAAGTCACCAGACATTGCAAATACCATTGTGAGACGTTTTTAATCATTTCTAATGACAAAACTAATTATTGTAGTTGAATTATATCAGCACTTTTATTCTCAGCTATCATAAAAGTTGGAATATATTAGTTTGTCAAGTTATCAATTCCAGCATGATTCTATAATTATTTAGTCGCAACTAACTAGGTTTCACTGCGTCGCACTTACGCATAGTATTACCATGCCCGTTCGTCAGTAAGGTTCAATCCAAACGTAGGCAACTTAATGATCATGTTCTGGAACTCTTTTGTGATTGGCTGATGCTCCCTTCGCTAGACGAAAGTGGTGTCTCGGTGTCTGTCAGTGGGAAAGTTCGATTAAGTTAGATGGAATGGAAGCAAGTTGGGATCATCCATATATGGTTCATCCTCATCGCATGATTTCAGCCAATCACAGCAATCTCTCAATCACGCAAATAGCAGCATGGAAACGTAGCTCAAAAAGCCCAATGATTTAGAACGTACCCCACAAATAAAACTTCACAACCACCATAACCTTTAAAAGACCAACGGCGACCTCGACGGCGACAACACTCAACAGAAAGAACAAGCAAGACAGCCAAACCAGAAGTGAAGATAAATCCAAAGTTTCAACCAGGTTTCAACTTAATTTTATCACGACATAACAATTAATTTGTATCATGCCTCAGACAAGTTACGATTCACATAGTGAAGGGCCCGGCTTCGTCGGCATCAGATTTTGTCAAGAGTGGTAAAGTTTTTATACTTAATTTATTCAATCTTCTGACGTTCTAACTTGTACTAGTGTTCTCATTAGTATTTATTATTTAGTTTCACTCGTTCATTTCTTTTTAATTGTGTTATTATATTTGATTTTCTTACAACATTTGAAGACTGATTTCTTCCAAAGACATTAAATGTGTGATTGCTACGTCCTTCTTTTGTTTCAGTAACAACATGTTATATCCAAAAGAAGATAAAGACACTAAAGTGCTCTTGTATGCTTGTAGAAATTGCGATTATAAGCAGAAAGCCGACTCGCAATGCATATACGTGAACAAAATTATGCACGAAATCGATGAATTGACACACATCGTACCCGACGTCATATCAGATCCAACGTTGCCACGTACTGAAGATCATCCTTGTCCAAAATGTCAACACAGGTACGTACACAAAGTCCAAACAAAATTAGTTATTTTAGTGCACGCAGTGCAGGAAATGACTTGTTTATGCACGAGGCAGTGTTGCCAACTCATGGGGGTTTTCGTAGTTAAAAGAGAAAAATGGGATTTTTTTTTGTTAAAATAGGGAATTTTTTGGGTATTAGTTTTTCACAAAAATTCATAAACTAGTTTTTCGACTTTCGGACTGTAGTCGTTGCGTGTTGCTCCGTTATATGAGGTACGTAGGCAACTTATAAGTGTATTACTGATTGCCTATAGTAGACTATTTACTAGAAAGGGGAATTTTTAGCACCCTGGTTGGGAAATTTTATAAAATTGGGTTGGCAACACTGGCACGAGCGTACAATCTTAATTGAATAACCGATACGACGATTCGTTTATTTTGTTTAGAGAAGCAGTTTTCTTCCAAGCGCAAACACGCCGAGCGGAAGAAGAAATGAGATTGTACTATGTCTGTACAAATCAGCATTGTTCACATCGTTGGACCGAATAACCCATCATTTTTCTTAATTCTATATTTTATTATAACCTAACCTAACACGAAATCTATGTTTCAATTACATCTATAAACGTCATTAACAAATGACAAATAGTATTCAACTTTTCTCATAGCCACCTTAATCTGTTCCTTATTAAACAGTTCCAAGGCCTTGGCTTGATCTGCCGTGAACTTTTCGTAGAATTCTCCTTGTTTCTCGGCGGGTTTCACGTCTTTAGCATTTTGCAATATTACTTTAATATCAGAGAGCGCGGACAAGACGTAAAAATTAAGTTCTGTTACATGGGGTCCTGCCAACATCATGTTAATATCCATTTTGATATGTTCCATGTTTTCCACGTCGGTTACAATGCCCAAATTTTGACACTAGAAAAGCGAAAGCAACACTGAAGGTATAAAAAAAAACATGGTAATCCAGATGTTCCACGTTACGTTATGCCTACGTCACTGAGTTAATTTTAATCAGCTGGTAGGGATATAAGATACACCTCACGCACATCAAGGGTCATCCTACTCATTTAATCTCATTCGACTCAACTTGCATTGCATTAAGTCTGTCCTTCCAGAAAAAGTTAGCGGGATAACCTTGTTGTGCCATCTTTATCTCGATCAGCTGTTTATTGATAAGGTCAAATAAAGGTCAAACCTGTCACCTGCTGACATGGAATATCTCAATTGAAAATATATTAAATTTTATTACTTACCGCGATACATTGTGATTTGACTGATTCAATTGCAAGTTGTGCTGTATCAAAATTCACATTTTCCTTCAAATTTAACGATAAATTATACAAAAACATGGAACATTCTTTAGGAAATTCCATGTGTTCGCTGTTGAAGTAACGATTGAGAAATGTATACGCTGCTAAAACATTTATTAAGTTATTTTCCACGCATGAGGCAGGCGATTTTCCCTGGAAAAGCAAAGAAAAAGTTGGGGCTATATTTTACTTTATGGCCCCACACCAATTTTTGCAAACAATGATTTTTTTCGTTTAAATATAGATAAAGTGAACCTAAAATGATAAGAAAATTAGCGCGGTATGCAATATTAACTGAGTTATAGCTCTTCAAAGTTTGATTATTTTGTGTGTTGTTTGGGAGGTGCATTTAGGTTAGAGCTATTCCTAGGTTTACTGTACCCAGTTGGAGTGTGTGATTCATCATATCCATGCGCTTCGCGCTGATGATGACACACAGCATGTACATGTACATCTTGAGACGCCGCCGACAACGGGACAATAAAGCAGAAATTAACTTACGAAAAGTTTCTGACTTTCGGAAACTCCGGAGTGTAGCCGGCGGCGTCGTTCGTTTTGTAAGTTAGTCCTTATTGGAGTTAACGAGAGGTTGTTGTAAAAACACAAAACGTACTTGGTTTTAGCGTACTTGGTTTGATTCGCAGCCACATTTCAATCTGACGACTGTCAAGTCTCAAACAACACACAAAATAATCAAACTTTGAAGAGCTATAACTCAGTTACTATTCCATACCGCGCCAATTTTCTTATCATTT
>JARJEB010003908.1:0-17446 GCA_030264535.1 Liometoxenus newtonarum
TGTGTGAAATGGCCTGAACACAACCACACAGAACGCTCTGAAGATTTAACAATTGACAGTAATGACACCCAGCAGGGCTGCCATTGTAATTTGAAATGAAATCGCAACGAAGGGAACAGTTAAACAAACAAAACAATTTTTAAAAGTAATGATTTCTTCTTTAAGTTATCCATTATTACATACGTAAAATAAATTAAAAAAGTTGTGCGGTGGGAACCCGTACAGATTTATTTAATAGTAATTTATTATATGAGCGATTATGATAGCCATTACTCACGAAGATGATGTTTGAGCCCACGAGCCAATAGGCGAGTGGCGCAAATTCATCTGAGAGTAATGGCCACAATCGCGAATATAATACTATGCTTTTTCTACACCTTGCACTATTTTTAACACACAATACAAATTGGGATTTCTCAACGAAACTAACAAGTGAACCAATATGGCCGGCGATCACATACAGTTTTGACAGTATATATCGAGTTGCTAGGGTTGCTTTGAGATTTTAGTTCAAATCGATTGGTCACTTCATATTCGTTAAATCTTGTTGAACTTTGATACGCGATCAATGTATTTAATTGCAGTAATTTTTAAAATCCATTATTCACGATCGTTGAATAATGAAAATCCAGTATTCACGGTAGTCAATAAGAGGTAGAGGTACCATGAATCACTCAAAAAATGCTAATAATGACCATATAATTAAATAGGTGTAATTAATTTAAAAAGTTGTGCGGTGCGAACCCGTAGCGATTTTTGATGACGTTTAATGTCAGTTTCAATAGTTATAAGTGTTATAACGATAACCTTCCTATAAAGTTTATGTTGTCAATTCAGAGTATCAGCGGATTGGAGAGTCACGGCAGCGGACCGCTACCTTTAGCGGCACTGGGAGTTAGTTTACTTTAGGGTCATGTCCTATTTTCAAAATATATTGAATGTTATATTTTGTATACAGGGTCTTGCAGAATTGGGTGCATAAACTTCTATGGTAGTTAGATCTCCAAAAAATAATGGGAATTTAAGGAAGAAATCGGTTTATACAGGGCACGAAGAGTTATTGAAAACAGCTTTGGCATTTTGGCCAACCGTTTTCGAATACTTTTAAATTCCATAAGCTTGTCTCCCACAAAGGTAGAAAAAATTACATTAACTTGTGTAATTTTACATAACTACCTTTGCAATGAAAAGGGCGCAAGTTATACAGATATTCCTAATAAATCTACTCACAATATGCAACGTATACAACGTCAAGGAGGAACTAAATCTTCAAATTTGGCTAGATATGTGAAAGATGAATATAAGTTGTATTTCAATTCTCCGACGGAAGTGTTGAGTGGCAAGAAGAAGCCATTGAACGGCACAATTTATAAAAATTTAAGGCATGTAATAAGAATAGAATAAATAAATCGGTACGGGTTCGCACCGCACAACTTTCCGGCCATATCCACTACGATTTCGTAGAACTCGTCTACCATAAAAGTAATTTTGATCGGAAAGTGGAAATTGCCCAGAAGTATAGTGATATCCAAACGTAATCAATCTTATTTCCACTTTCCGATCAAAATTACTTTTATGGTCGATGAGTTCTACGAAATCGTAGTGGATATGGCCGGAAAGTTGTGCGGTGCGAACCCGTACCGATTTATTTTTTTTCACATTACTTTCCTATACCTACATACCTTCGGGATGTGGCCGGAAAGTAAAAATAATTATGATTTATTGCGACACTTAAATACTAATTTAATAATGTTCACCAAAATTCTTAAAAAACTGAAAATCGTAATGAGAATTCGTTTGAATCACAAAAAAAGAATAAAAACGAAGTTTTAAAATAATTATTATTTATTTCGACACTTTGAAATGTAGTCAAGCAGGTAACTTTGCCTGTTTCACTGTTTGCACAGAAGCTATTTGATACTGTCAACAGTAAAGTGATACATTTATCTTATTTTAGGAAAATCGAAATGAAAATGCCTTTCAATCACAAGAAAAGAAAAAAACCAGTTTCAAAATAATGATTATTTATTTTGTGACTTCGAAATTTATTTAAAAATATCCACAAAAATCCGAAAAAACTGAATATCCTAATTCGTTTTAATCGTAAAAAATGCAAAAAACACGAATTTATATAATAATTACTATTTGTTTTCAATTAAAAATTTACTTAAAATTATTCACAAAATTTCTCAATAATGTGAGGATCGCAATGAAAATCACAATCACAAAGAAAGGAATAAAAAACAAATTTAAAAATAATTATGATTTATATTGTGATTTAATAATTTTCAGAAAATTACTAAAACATATGAAAGTTGTAGATGATGAAAATGCGTTTTAATCATAAAAAAATGAGAATATAGAAACCAATTTAAAAAATAATTATGAATTATTTTTTGACTTACAAATTTAATTATAATTTTATAAAAATCCTCAAAAAACTGAAAATTGTAATGAAAATTTTTCAGTCACAAAAAACAGGAATAAAACAGAATATAAAAAACAATAATTTATTTTGTGCCTTAGTACTTTATTTAAAAATTTTCACAAAACACTCAAAAAACTGTAGATCGTTATGAAAATGAGTTACAAAAAAACTGATAACAGAGGGAATTTCAAATTTATTTCCTAATTTTCACAAAAAATATTCATTATTGAGCTTTCGAAAGCCCTTTCAGAAAATGTAATAATATATGGGGTGTTCCATTAAAATAACAAAGTTGCAAGCAACTTCCGGTATATGTGTTCCTTTAAGATAACTTTTAGAAGAACCGTTAAAACCGCTAAATTTGCTAGTTTAGACAAATCAATAATATTTTGAAATAAATGTAGATGCATAACCAAAATCTTGATTTCTTACATTATTTGACAAAAATCCTCACAAAAACACGAGCTATAATGTGATAAATATGCAACTTAATTCTGACTTAACCTCAAACCATACAATTCACTGCTTTCATCGTCTCAATCGAGAGTTAGAAAAGTTACACACCAGCGAGTGGAAACTATGCAATAAAACGAACTGTGTTTTATTGCATAGTTTCCAATCGCTCAAGTTACGATGAATTTACTTGCAATAAAACGCCACCTTTTGAGTGCCGAAAGTGACCAAGACGAATTACATGTGAAAAGGATACAGTTGTGTATTTTTATAATAAATTTCTTTTATAAAAACACCAAAAGATATAGCCATTCCAAAACACCAAAACGCAAAAATTCCTTTTAAATGATTCAACTTCAAATCGATGCCTGTGTTGTGGTTGTTAACTTTATAGTCTCTTATTTTTAATTGAAATAAGTCTTCATCAAATAACCTCAATGCCTGAAAAATTAATCCGATGAATAAACCAAACTTCCAGAAATACTAGCAGAATAAATAATAAATCTGATCGGAACCTTAAGGACCCCATACACTATCATGATGCTCAACAATGTTGGTATTGTTGTCGACACACATGTCAGCCAAGTGGATAAACATCAGTTTCATTTTAGTCCTCACGAAAAAAATTTACAAATTGACAGCACAATTCCAAAAAAACAACTGATGTTTACAAACATGTCATCAACCGTTCCACACAGGTCTCAACCTAGTCTCCAACATCAGGCTCCGCCGACCAAAAATCCAAACCGCATTGATTTCCTTCAATTTGGTACTCAATATGAAATTTCAGTATCAACCTCCCCACAGATGGTCCTCAACAATGCAAGTTGAGGACAAGCATGAGGACCATGTTGATAGTGTATGGGCGCCTTTAGGAGTGTTCGTTTAGTGATCGAGTCACTGTGACCGTGACCTGTAAGCTCAAAAACGTAATCGATCAGTGATCAGATCACAACACTATCATTTCACTTCAAAAGAGTGATCTTTAGTGATCTGTCACGTCACTCCAAGTGATCCGATCAGTTTTCTTTAATGCCAAACTTTTGGATACCTATATTTTCTGTACTTACGTCTTCTTCCCAGAAATGCAACAAACCAGCTTCATAAGCAGTCCTCACAAGTTTTTGCAATTCTTCAGTATGCATTGAATTCTTGCGCATCAGGAAATAATAGTAATCGGTGAACAGATCCGGAGTAATTGGTCGAAATTTACCATACATTTCTTCAAGAAGCTCTGAAAATTCGAAATATCCACCAGTACTTCGTCGATATCGTGCAACTGCATACCGTTCAGTCGCTATCAGTTTCGGAAATAACGTGATATTTGGAAGTAGATAAATTTTATCAAATAGAGTTTTATACACTTGCTACAACAATTACAGATCATGGCTCAATTCGACATTAGTGGGTTCTCATTATTTAATAAAAACATAAAACAATAATTACTCTTTGGTCGTGACCCAGTACTTCGTAATAGTCATCAAAAAACATTAATTCATATTCACTTTGCGATAATTCTGCAAGAGTTCGTATGTCATTGATGTAACTGCAAAATGAAAATTGGGTCAAAAATAGTTTTCATGTATGTGGGGGCCATCCAATACTTTTAAAGGGGGGGCAAAAAAATGGGGGCTATGGGGTACTGTCAATGAGTCTACCGTGCATGACCACCATTTTTATGACCTCTGTCAAAGGTATTGGATTGTTCTATTGTAATGGACGTCTCTAACATTGGTGAAATCATTACACTTGACAATCGCGAATTGTATGCCGTGCCTAACAGCACGTTCGATGTCAGCAACAGGATCAATATCATTTTTAGAAATTTACTGCTTTTAATATCTGAGGTGATTACTGCCGGTTGGTTCATAATGAATCCAAACATTGTGATACTGTTTAAAGTAGTGTGATGGTGATATTTGTTTTTGAACTGTTTCATAAAATATTTTCTCCTTGCATAGACCAGCATTCTTGTGGTAATATATGTTATTACAATTAAAATCCATATGTTCACTTTGAAGACTTCCACGAACAAGAACCATCCATATTTTATTCTGAAACACGAACATAACCATACTTATACACTATTGCAACCATAACCTGTACCAAAGTCCAAGACGCTGTCATATAAATAGAAGACTGTTTGGAATCTGTCTGGCGCGTTTGAATATGACGTCGATTTAGTGCTCATTAAACCTGCAGTATATAAACAGCTGTTTTGGGCTGGTCTATATGTATATACAGACAGAAGGTTTACTTCGTGTTTTTTTAAATCGCTTGAATTTTGACAGGCCTCGTTTGGTGACCTTCGGCGTGTCAGCCATGTTGTGTGTGTGTGTGTATGTTGGAATTTGCGGGAAATTTGAATTTACGTCACAATGCAAATAGGAAATTCAAAATTCCCGCAAATTCTAACCTCTACACAACATTGCTAGCACGCCGAAGGTCACCAAACGAAGCCTGTCGAAAAACGCGGAGTGACGTTTCTGTCATATAAATAGAAGACTGCTTGGAATCTGTCTGGCTGGTTGACTATGACGTCGATTTTGTGCTCACCAAACCGGCAGTATGTAAACAACTGTTTTGGGCTAGTCTAAACATATATACTGACAGAAGGTTCACTTCGTGTTTTTTTAAATAGCTTGAATTTCGACAGGCCTCGTTTTGTGAGCTTCGGCGTGTCAGCCATGTTGTGTGTATGTTGGAATTTGCGGAAAATTTGAATTTACGTCACAATGCAAATAGGAAATTCAAAATTCCCGCAAATTCTAACCTCTACACAACATTGTTAGCACGCCGAAGGTCACCAAACAAAGCCTGTCGAAAGACGCGGAGCGACGCTTCTGTTAGCTTGTTGCACATGTAATTTATAAATGGTGAATATAATTACTTAGGAAGCAGCACGGAAACTTCATATTTATAAACAACAGTTCTTACAAGATCAACGTATGTTGATCGTAACTCGGAGGTCGGAAAACCACCATAAATAATATCATAATAATCATCGGTGTCATCAACTAAACCTCCAAAGTAACCAATGCCAGTCCAGTTTTCATAGATGAAACCATCATCATTACTAACATTAAAAATGTTTAGCGTGTAATTGAATTTTTGAGTGTATTTCAAAATAATATTGTGTTCACTTCCAATTTTTTCATCTAGGACAAATTAATTTATCCGTTATTAATGATCCGTGATATGGTGATGGAATATCTAAACTGTAAAGGATATTACCAGGATTACAACTTGCATATGGCAGTAATGGATAACAAGGAGCTCGCAGTTCTTTGCCATGTTGATCTGTGACTTTGTCCGGAAACAAATTGTTTCCAAATTTGAAAGTTAAATTCTGCGGAAACCATCGATCCAATAATATTGGGTCATTGTTTCCATCAATTCCTATATATTTATGCGTGTACAAATCAAATCTGTCAACGGGATCTGAAGATATGAACCGATTAATCCTTTCAACATTCCGATGTGCAAGCGGTAGCAGGATGTAAATAATTAAAACATCCCGCAGAAAATTCAAAACTGTTGAATTAAAGAATGCGATTAAGTCTTCATGTTTGTCGATGATTATTAAATATTTTCTGTTATTGTACATTCCTCCACTTTCGGTTTTGATTATAAATTCGATACATCTAAAAGTGTCGCCAGGATTTTCATATTGTAACAAAAATGTATGACACAAACGTTTTGCGTCCAATTTGAATGAGAAATCTTCAATTTTCGTTTCAGCTAGAATTGTTGGAACATAATTAATTTTAATTACACTCTTTTGTTTATCATCATGCACGTGCATTATGCAAAATGAATCATTTAAATAATGTTGAACAATTAAATTCACTAATAAATTTAAATAACTTTTTAGATTAACCATGTTTTTGTGTCTATATGTATATTTTTCGATGATTTTAAACGATTGATAAGCTCTATTCATATGCAATGAAGAAATTTATAAAAAAGGTGGTAAACACATAAAAAATTTAAAAAGAATGTTCATGTTGAATAAATAAATAAGTAGGTATAAATATTAAAATATAATAAACAATTTAATATTGATTGATGGCCATAAGTGGATGCAACCAACGGAAATAACATTATTTCCTTGGACATGTTGAAATAATAACTGATTTAATAAGCAAGTGTCAGTTTATGATTAGTTATGATTAGGGTGTGTTTCTGGAAACGGACGAAAAGCACTGAGTGCCAAGCCCCAGGGTTTGAAGTTCCCAGCTAGGAAAGCAGCTCAGTAGAGTTAAAATACAATATGAATTGAAACATATTTATATTCAGTTTTAAATATTTTTAAAATAAATTTCATGCATAAAGATGCCAAAAGAAATGATCAAACCAAAAGCCCAAAACACCAAAATTCCTTTTAAATGATTCATCTTCAAGTAGAAGCTGTCGATGTGAACATGGACTTGATAATCTCGCATTTTTTAGTTGAAATACTTGATCATTTTCTATCCTCAATGCGCATGTAAAGTTAAGCACGAGGATAAATATTTCCGTATTTCCGGTATATTACAATTCCAATAATTACTTACTTCTTTTTCCCGGAAATACATCAAACCAACTTCATCGTTTTTTATCTGATTGACTTTAGCATCTAATTAAGCGTCTTTTGATACCATCATGTCCTATGGACATGTGCGCCATTTTGCGTCTTTTGACACCAACACGTCCATAGGACGTGATGGTATCGAAAGACGCATAATTAGATGCCAAAGACAGGCAGCAAAAAAAAAGTTTGTCTCTGAGTAATGAAATTTTAAAATATCTCTTGTAAGTGACATTTTTGACATAAAAGTTAAGATGGCGGCCTAACGGTCAGAGTAAAGGTTTGACTATGAGGTATCAGACGATTCCAAAGTTTATGAAGAATACAAAAATGGAGAGAAAGTTAGGGGGTGCTATTTAAAAAACAAATTTGATATAAGTAGCGCTTTTATGGTACACCCTGTATACTTAAAAATATTTTTAGAAAATGCTGCTCGAAAAACACGGTATTTTAATGTTGTATTTTAAATAAAATACAATAACTACATTAAACTACTAAACTTTAGTAGTTTAATGTAGTTATTGTATTTTAATTTTTCGTCTATCTCTAACAGTTTAAACATAATCGAACTATTTAATGAGAATGGGACACCCTGTATATAAGGTATACTTCAAATAAGAGGGAGTGATTATCCAATTTGTTGCTTACAGCTCCAGTAAAAGTAGTTTGTTTAATGTAGTAATATCATGCTACCCGTTTCGATCATTTAATATCATCATCGAGCAAATATGGTTCGAAGAGTCGGAGGATTCCATTGGGAATCTTCCGACACCTGGAGTACTGCGTCATATATGTTAATGCAGGCAAGTATGGTTCGAAGGGTCGGAAGATTCAATTGGGAATCTTCCGACTCTTCGCACACTACTGTTTAATACTTTCCGACCATACCGAAGGTATATCGTAGGAAATTCGGTCAAAATATCGAAGTCCGAAAAGTCGTTTTTGGTTTTGGAGTGGTGTGTGTGTGTGTGTGTGTGTGTGTGTGTGTGTGCGTCTGTCCTGTTTGTCTGTCTGCCTGTGAACAAGATTCCGGGCAAACCAAGCCACGGATTGGGATGAAATTTGGTACGTTGATAGATAGATATCCGTCCAAATATCATCTGGCGAATAAATGAACAAAATCAGTCGGTAAAGAAAGGCACTAGGGCAAATTATTTAAATGTGAAAAAAAATTTGCATATTACGCGCAAACAAAATATAAGTTCTTATGGGGAGTCCAAAATCTATCCTTTTCAATACCTATAACTTTTTCTCATAGAATGCACAGTTTGTAAAATATTATTTCCTAAAATGTCAAATTTGTGCTCGTTCTTGAGAACAAAATTCCGGTCAAACCGCGCAACGCATTGGGATGAAATTTGGTAGGTGGGTAGATGAGAACCTGGAGTAAACCTAAATGAAATCGGTCGATAAAGAAGGGCACTTTACTAGGATGTCAAAACATAAATTTGCATGTAAGTGGCAAAACATTGGATATAGGGAAAAATAAAAACTTTCATGTAAATAACAATCACGAAACAATGAGAATAGAATATAGGTACGCATGGTTACCATGGCGACGCCATAACATTCTCTAAAGAGTTAAAATTGACAAATGTAATGGATGAAGCATATATAAAGATCAGATCAGCTTAAACGAAATATGTAATATACAGGGTGTTTTAAATACGCAGTATACTGGGTCTTTCAGATGTTTTCATTTATTTTCAAATTATTATTTATTTAATTACGTGTAAAATAAATCGGTGCGTTAAATTCGCAACGCACAACTTTCCAACCATATACAGTATGATTTCGTAGAAATCGTCCATTGTAAAAGTAATTTTGATCGGAAAGTGGAAATATGATTGATTACGTTTTGATAACAATAGATTTCTGTGCAATTTCCACTTTCCGATCCAAATTACTTTTACAATCGACGATTTCTACGAAATCATACTGTATATGGTCGGAAAGTAGTGCGCTGCGAATTTAACGCATAGATTTTTTTTGTAACACGGTACACCTTCAGTACTGCGTCATATTTGTTAATGCAGACAAGTATGGTTCGAAGGGTCGGAAGATTCCATTGGGGCACGCGCGCAGCTTAGAGGGAACGTTGGATAAGAGGCTGTTAAATTATATTTCAAATCTCTAACGAATGACAGCAAAGGGAAAAGTTGTGCTTAATCTACTTACAATACAATGTTACCAAATTGTTTGATGTAACATAACCTAACTTAACGACTATGGTATATCATGGGTGCGTCGTTAAAAGTGTGGGGTGCGTTCTGAAAGGTTCCCTGACGACTGGGGCCATGGGACAATTGGGGCCAGGACAACTGGGGCTTGGCACAATTCAGGCCCTTGACAACTAGGGCTTTAGGGACTAACCTCCTTACCGTTCGGTTAAAGCCAAGTACGCTGAAACCAAAGTACGTTTGTGTTCTGGCACCACCCCTCCTGCTAACCCCAATAGGGTCTGAACCTACTAAGACCAATCGCCCCAGTTGTCAAGGGCCCGAATTGTGCCAAGCCCCAGTTGTGAACGGCCCCAATTGTCCCATGGCCCCAGTGATCTGGTTACCGTTCTGAAATGTATAGGGTGGATTACAACTTGATTGAAAAATAGTATCGTACGTAGGAAGCAGCACGGAAACTTCATAATTATACATAACAGTTCGAATAAGATCGACATATACTGATACAATGTCGGAAGTCGGTAAACCACCATAAAGAACATCATAATAATCATCGATGTCTTCAATTATACCACCAAAGTAGCCAATGCCAGTCCAGTTACTAAATAAATCACCAGCGTCATTATTAATAATATTACAAATTTTTAGAGTAAAATTGAATCTTTTCGTATATTTTAAAATAATATGTGTTCACTTTCAATTTCAGCATCTATTAGAACAAATTAATGAATCAATAAATAAATGGATCAGTAACAGAATGGATTGCAAGGAACACGCAGTTCTCGGCCACGTTGATTTGTCACTTTGTCCGGAAACAAATTGTTTCCAAATTTGAAAGTTAAATTGTGCGGGAACCATCGATCCAATAATATTGGGTCATTGTTTCCATTAATTCCTATATATTTATGCGTGTACAAATCAAATCTGTCAACGGCATCTGAAGATATGAACCGATTAATCGTTTCAACATGCCGATGTGCAAGCGGTTGCGGGATGTAAATAATTAAAACATCGCGGAGAAAATATAAAACTGTTGAGTTGAAGAATGAGATTAAGGCTACAGGTTTTTCGATGATTATTTTCTATTATTGTACATTCCCCCACTTTCGGTTTTGATTTTATATTCAATCCATTCAAATGCTTCGCCTGGATTGTGATAGTGCAACAAAAATATTCGACACAATCGGTTTTCGTCTAATAGGAAATTTTCGGGATCTGTTTCAATTAACAATGTTGGTACATTATTTACTAAAATTACTCCTTCATACTTATCATGCGCATGGATTATGCAAAATGTTTTATTGAAATAAGTTTGGACGATTAGATTCACTAAAATATTCAAAGTACTCTCTGTAGTCATATTTTGCTGTATGTTTCTTATCTGGGGTTGCGTTCAGAAATGCGTTCGATTAACAGTAATTCGCAAATATCGCAGAGTGAACTATCCAATTTGTTTTTAGTTTTACTCAACTCTACGCGTTTAAGTATTGCTCAAATTGTGATACCAAGACGCCCGTTGCATATAATAATCTATACTTTAAAGCACGATGCAATAAAGTGAACTGACAGTAAATATTAACTTTATAAAAAACTATCGTAAAATATGTGTTAACTTTGTAAACAGGTAGATATAAAAATAAATTAAAACTTTAAACTAACATATATTGATAAATCTATAGAAAATTTGTATTCGATAAATAAAAAAAAACAAAAAGCTAACTTCAGACATGTTAACATTGATTGATATCACATAAATGTCATAAATAATTAACAATTTCACATTATTTACTTTCCGAACACTATCTATAGCATAAAAGAAGAGTTTTGTAATCATGATAAATTTGCTTGAATGAGATTATACAGACAACTTTCCCATCGTGAAGTGAAGAGATCTTTGATCGGAGATATGTAGAAATGATGTCATTCAAATGTCATATCTAAATTCTGATCAAAGTTGTGCGGCACAATCCGTACCCATATTTATAATTTAATTATACATAATTTAATGCAAAAATTAGTGTCAGCAAGTACAGAGCGTCGAACATAGCATGTTCCCATGTTCGACGGTAAAATAAACGAGTCAAAGTCATGGCAGTTGAGATTTGTATTGGTAACGTGTGTACATGTTTATTATTTTTACCTTTTCTTCGGTTGTGAACCATTAATTCATATTATGACGAGGAACAAAATTAACAACCCACAGTAACGGCATGATTATCCCCACTCTCTCCCCGTCCGTCGGTGTGTCGTTAGCAATACAATTCCCCACTGCCATATGAGTTTGACTCGTTTATTTTACTGTCGAATATAGGAACATATCTATGCGATGTTCGACAGTAAAATAAACGCACGGTATATGCTGGTGTAGATTTTATTTTAACTATATCTGTTTACATACTTTAAAAATAACATGTACATATGACATATTAATATGTATAGTACAAAGAGACGCATATAATCATTCATTTTTATTTGATTTGTAAGTTTTCCTGAAACTGTGACATAAATTATTATTGTTTTATTGTTATTGCTAGCTTTGTGTAACAAAAAATAGCCGAATCCAGTTTTACTATTTTACACAGTATTTTCACCACAAAGGTAGGTAATTCAAAATGTCAAATTCAAATACACAAAACGATTTGAATTCTCAAAGTGGATTAGTTAAACAATAATTATTATTTTCGCAACAAGTTGCGTTAAGAAGGGTCTTATGAGCGAGTGTTTTGCGAGCTGGAGATAAGCATGTGCGACTAATAAAGCGAGCGAATATTTCGTTAATAAAATAATTTTTTTGCAACATAATTTTTGCTAGCGCAGTTTCATAAGGCATTCTCTGACATAACTATCATATAAGATTCTTACGTCATATCCATAACGCAACCCTTCAGTCCATCTTCTTCTTCCTTGTTCTATGCAGGCAGAGCATGCAATTGCAAGACGCGGTGACGTCTGTTTGAAGTTTGACTCCACGTTCAGCTCAAATTTCGGTTTGTGATTTTCTGAACAATACAAAAGCAAAGACAAAGGTGCAAAATATGTCGAGTAGCGAAAGCGAGGAAGATGAGAGGTTAATCATTACGCCAAAAGAAATAATTTTGGCTCATGATGAAGCAAAAAAGGATATTATACCCAACGAACTAACCTCAAGTTTGACGTTTGACCGTTTGATGTTTAACCTGCGTTCGGAATTAGTAATTTCGTGAGAGATTTCGTGATTTTAATTGCTTTATTGTTTCTAAAATATGATTGTGGGTGTTCCAAAAATAGTGTTCGCAACTCGTTTACATTAGGAACGGTCTTATTCGCGCGTTTTATTACTCGCTCATAAGACTCTTCCTAACGTAACTAGTTACGAAAATAACTAGAACTTTACTGTCTAATACTTGAGACAATGTCTCGCTCAATGACGCTTATCCTTGCAAATCGTGTTTAAAGAAACAACGAAAATATCTAGCTAGGTAATTCAATCGACGATGCCATCCACAGACACGTGTTTCGCTCTACTTGGAGCTCGTCAATGTGCCTTTTCCACACTAAGCGTCATTGAGCGAGACATTGTCTCAGTATTAGTCTTATATTACAACCTTGCTGCATCGCTTGGCATTTTATTTGTTGTAAAACATTACTGTTTACTACATTCATTTTGCGCATGCGCAAATGTAATGCTAGCTGTGCAAGTACGCAAACCTAAACAAATTTAGCCATAACAACATAGCCTAAAAATTATTCTCTTTGGAACCCATTTGAAGTAATAAATACTTAAAATACAATACCATGCGACTCAGGTTGTAAGTTTATGCACGAAAACCAAATATTAATCAGATTATTCGTGTTTGAAAACGAAATATTCCTAAAGCTCTAAATTTGCTACGGTTACTGTTTAAGATTTAACGATGCAGCGACGCTTTATTTGTTTTTGTTAGTGCTACAGTTAATGTTCTGGTATTCTCTTTCTGCTCAATTGTGCAGCCGCCAATTTTTTCAATAAAATGAAATAATTTACACTTTTTATTAATTTTGGAATTTCATTTATAACCTCTTCGGCGGTAAATTACTTAAAACCTGAAAATCCTCATCTGGAATTACAAAGTTCAATTGGAAATTCGAGATTATATGTTCTTTAGACAAAGATTTTGGTATTACGCCGACGCCTTGTTGCAGTGACCAAGCAAGAAGCACTTGAGCGGGCGTTTTGTTCAGTTTTTCTGATATTTTTACCACTTTTGCATCATTTAGTAAAATGTGCGATCCATCAGTTCCCCCCAGAGAAAAATACGCTTGAAGTAATATTTTGCGGCTTCGGCAGAGTTCTATTAAATTATCTTGATGACAGTATGGATGCCATTCGACCTATTATAAACAAGGTTTGGTTAAATAATACAGAACAGCTGATTTGTGATTCAGTCATTGGCATTGCGCCATATATCGTCATCCCATTACACTCCACATTATTTGACTGGCTTTTGCAAGTTGAGGCAAATCCGAATGAGCATTGAACGAGCGGCATGACCCTTGATGTGCTTATGTTTTTTCCGCCGTCTTTATCCCGATCAGCTGTTTATTGGGAAGGTCAAATATAAGTCAAACCTGTCACCTGCTGACATGGAACATCGCAATAGCATGGAGTGGAATGAGATGACAATATTTTACTCCCGGCATAATCAAGAGTTATCTAAAATATTGTCAAACGTCCTCCAATTAACAATTTTACAAAATGTTGAAATTCCCCGCTCTTCCCAACTATTTGTTGAATAAATGTACCTGCCTGGTTAACAGCAGGTAAGACTCCATGATTATTATCAATTAATTCCGTCATATGCTTAACGGTGTAGTTCGAAACACCGATATTCCGTAACCATCCTCGATTCTTAGCTTCAATTAATGTCATCCATGTTCTGTCCCGAAGTGTCTCGATATCTTCGTCCTGTTGACTTTTGCCACGTTGTCCAGGTGAATGAATCAAATACAAATCCAAATATTGCACCTTCAATTTACTTAAGCTAGTTGTAACCGCTTCGAGAATATTACTTTGGTTTCCAAGAAGACTTGAAGCTGAAATTCAATTCATTGACTTAAATTTGATTTGATTAAAAATTGTGACTTTATAGGTATAAATACGTAGTTTGCTAGTGATGAATATATCTTCCCGTTTTAATTTGTATTTGGGAAGTAATTCCGATAGTGCCTCTCCAATATCCGCTTCATTTTCATACACAATGGCAGTATCAATCAGACGGTAACCAGCTGCCAGAGCATAATCGAGGACTTCACGTATTAGACCCCTACCTCGTACTCTATAAGTACCATCTAAAAACATTTCAAGCTTTTCGTATTTAATTCTGTGCAGGCCAACAGACCATTTGCTTATAGTTTAAGTTTACTTTAGGGTAATGGGTTTATTTTTTGCAGTCTCCTGTGGGGTTAAGGTTAGGTTATAGCAAACAACACAAATTTTGTTGGGGCGCATAGAGAGCTCCGCGAATTGTATCAATTTTTAAGAACGCTTTCCTACGCTGTTGGTGATGGCGCTAGCAGGGAAGGGATCGTGCCCTCATGTTGGTGGCATTTGGGAGGCCGGAGTAAAAAGTTCTTTTTGCTTCACGTGTTGAGCGATCAGCCCTTGACGTACGCAGATTTTTGTGCAGTGTTGGTACAAGTAGAAGCAATACTAATTATCGTCGACTTAAAAAATTGACTTCCATTTAAACCCGGCACATCTTTTGCAAAGGTGGCATTTTGGTATCGATGGTCGAAGGGATATGGTATTTCGCAATCACGTAATATTTTGTGTTGGCACGCTGATTTTATTGGTTCGGTTTGTTTTGGTTTGGACATGACCCTAAAGTAAACTAACTCTGAACATTTAACTTACAACCAATTAATGGCATAACTTCGCCAGTTATTAGGGTAAATTCTTTTCGAGGTGATGGTGATGATGACATAACTTTTTACATTCACAAAATATTACGTCACAAACGTCAATGCATCAATCATAAACTTGCTTTATTTTGTTGCTATTTTTTATTAATATTAAATAATTTACATTATTAGGTTATTAAGTAGGTAATGCAATTAGCTTATGGCACTCTATTAGGGCCAAGGCCAAATCTCCTCGGCACTAAACTATTTAAAGTCGCAAAGTCGCGTTTCGGAATTGCAAATCTCGAATTAAAATTTTCTTGTATATGTACTTGGGAAACAGATTTCGGTATTACGCCGACACCTTGTTGCAGTGCCCAAGCAAGAACCACTTGAGCTGGCGATTTTTTCAGTTTTGCCGATACTTTTTCCACATTTTCGTCACTTAACAGGACAGTAGAATACTCTGTGCCCCCGAGTGAACAAAACGCTTGTACAAATATATTATGGCTCTGACAGAAATCCAATAAATTATTGTTATGACAGTACGGATTCCATTCAATCTACATTCAAATAATACTAGAGTTACAAAATATAAGGTATCAGCTTGAGGTGCACGTGTTTCCACCATCATTATCCCGATCAGCTGTTCATTGGGAAGGTTAAATGAAGGTCAAACCTGTCATCTACAGACATGGAACATTTCAATTCTAATTTTTCTACCTGGTTAACAGAAGGTGTTACTCCATGACAATTATCCATTAATTCGATCATATGCTTTAAAGCGTAGTTACAGACACCGATACTCCGTACCAATCCCTGATTTTTTGCCTGAATAAGTGCCTCCCAAGTGATCTCACGAACTTTGACGTTACCTTGGACGACCTCTGACGCAAGAAGGCTGGGATTGTGATCAGGTCCAGGCGAATGAATCAAAACCAAATCCAAATATCGCACCCTCAAATTGTTTAAGCTAGTCTTGACAGCTTCAAGAATACCATCAGGGTTCCCCATAAGACGCGGAGCTGAAATTTTACAAATCAAAGTTAAACTTAGAAGTTTGAATGGAAAAATATTAATTGAAAATTTCATACGAATTTTGCTTGTGATAAATATATCTTCCCTTTTTAAGTTGTGTTTGGGCATTAATTCCGATAATGCCAGTCCAATATCCGCCTCATTGTCATATGAAATTGCAGTGTCAAACAGACGGTAACCAACTGAAAGTGCACAAGCGAAGAGTTCACGGATTAACGGGAAACCGTTTACTTTAAATGTACCATCTAAAACTTAGTAATATTTAATATTTCCTTGCGTTATTTTAATAGTAGTTAATTATTATTCTTACAACCAATTAATGGCATTTTATCCCCATTTCTCAGCTGAACAGAATTCGGAGGTAGCATAACTTTTGACAGTAATCAAATGCAAACGTAAAAAATGTAAAAAAATTAATCCTGTTGGAAATATAAGCATAAAGCTAATTAAACCGTATCCCCCTGGTGACAAGTGAAAAAAGCACAATAGTGTGTGTATCAAAAAACGCAGCAGCTATATAGTAATTCTTATGGAAACGATCTTCGCCGAGAAGTCAGAATCGCTGTACTACGCAAGGTCACACTTATCAGCCCATAACATTTAAGTTATAATTTTCAGATTTTAGCGAGAGCAATATTTAGATTCAGCATTAGATTTGCAATAACTTACTAAAGATTCAATTTGATACAAAATAATTTCGCTGAGATATGAGTCGCCAAATCTCACAAAAAATTCAAATGTTTTGTGTTGAAAAAAAATTGTAAAGTTGAACAAATTTTCGACCAAAGAAATTTTTCTGAGATTTATCGATTAATATCTCAGCGAAATTTTTTTGTATCAAATTGAATCTTTAGTATGTTATTGCAAATCTAATGCTGAATCTAAAAATTGCTCTCGCTAAAATCTGAAAATTATATC
>JARJEB010003928.1:0-12598 GCA_030264535.1 Liometoxenus newtonarum
TGTTTGCACCGGGTGCAAAAAAACTATGGTTGCAGCGGGTGCAAAAAAACTATGGTTGCACCGGGTGCAAACAAACTATGTTTGCACCGGGTGCAAAACTATGTTTGCACCGGGTGCATATAAACACTGTTGGCACCCTGAGGATACAATCAGATTGTCACCATAACCTTAAAATTATTTTTTGCACCCGGTGCAAACATAGTTTTTTGCACCCGGTGCAAACATTGTTTTTTGCACCCGGTGCAAATATAGTTTTTTTGCACCCGGTGCAATCATTGTTTATTTGCACCCTTACAAACTGTTTATTTGTACCCGGTGCAAACATTGTTTTTTTTGTACCCGGTGCAAACTTTGATTATTTGGACCAGGTGTAAACTTTGATTATTTGGACCAGGTGTAAACTGTTTTTATTTGAACCCGGTGCAAACAGTGTTTATTTGCACCGGTAAAAACTGGCTTGCCATCACTGCAATTATTAATGTTAATGAAGCTGCAATGCAAGGTTTAGTTAAAAATATGGATATTTTTTTCCAGGGTACATATTTCGGTACCATTGTATGCGATGGTAATGGCCGATTGAATAAAACGTCGGCCATGTTGGAGTTACCCGAAGGGGATTACTCCAACGGCGATAAGGTTCTCTTGAATTTGTCTCAACTCGCAACATATTCGTTGTTCCCTGGCCAAGTCGCCGTCGTTCAAGGGAAATTCATCAAGGGGACTTTGCAAGTCAGTAACTTGTACAATGATGCGTTCATTAGTCCCAGACAGATATTGGAAACAGGTATTATTGTTTCGACAAATTAATTTAACTTGAACAAGAACTCAAAACACTCACAGTTTTGTTTCAAAGTCCATTATCATGAAAAAAAAGGTGTTTAAAACATTTTCAGCTAAATTTTTATTTGTTTGCAGGTTCAGTACAAATAATAGCAGCATCCGGTCCATTTACATCAAAGAATAACTTATTATATGAACCCCTACAAGATTTGTTAAAAACCGTTTTGGATGTGCGACCGCATGTCCTAATACTTTCTGGACCATTTTTAGAATATGATAACAGCAACATCACTACGATGACTGAAGCTTTCGATTCATTCTTTTGCACGTTAATCGAGAGCATAATGGATCCTTTGAATGGGTTTGTACCGTTTACTTCAAATTTTCTCTTGAAACTTTTTTTTGGGATACTGTGCGTTCTAGTATTACACCAGAGACCTCTTTTGCGTCCTTTCACTCCAAATCGAGCAAACAGGTAGCTCTGTTTGCGATCTTTTATTCCAGAGCTAGGCTGGGAGACGTTCTTTTAATCCAGATTTTCTCATATACCTCGACAGTCACGTGACGTAAATATTGATATCTGTTCACTCCCAGGCTCCGCTCTACCTCTAGATGTTAAACTAGAACGCTGCATAAAGCTGTTTTCGATTTGGCAGTGAGTAACTGTTACAAATCAAAATCAGCTGACTCTGGCATTAACTTGACCTTGAACTGAAATTGAAAGTAAAATTACATGAACTCTTAAAAAAATGCTTAAAAATTAGAGATGAGTGGTGGAAAGTTTCCATTTGGGACAAAATCGGACTCTTAATGGAATAAATGTCCAGACATTAATCATTTCTACGAAAAATCATGATTATGATTAGAATTTCTATTTTTTAACAGCACAGAAATCAAAGTCGTTTTGGTATCGTCATTGAAGGATGTGCATCACTTCCCTGTCTATCCAACACCTCCATATGATATTCCTGCTAGATATCCAAATCTTGTATGCGTACCCGACCCTGCTATTCTTGACATTGATGGTTTACATATTGCTGTAACAACTGCCGACATCCTATTCAATATTGCTACGGAGGATTTATCCTGGCCACCTGGTTCAATTGATCGTATGTCGCGGCTGAGTCAATATTTATTGAATCAGTTGTCGTTCTATCCTCTACAATCGGCCGATCCGAAACTTCCAATTGATTACAGCTTCTTGGAACGCTACGGCTTGATGGAAACTCCGCCGCATTTATTGATTGTGCCATCGAATTTCAGGCACTTTATAAAGGTTAGTTCATTTAAGGTTTTCTTTTTTGCCTCGCTAAACTAAAGATTCATTTTGCTTCACTTCACTTGTCAAGTAGAATCATAGAGTTATAATATTCCTAGAGGGAAGGTATTGCCACTAATCCGCCATATTGATTTGCACCAAAATTAAAATCCTAAAATGTAGACTACCCAAAGTACACGCACAGACTAGTGAGGTGAGAATTAAGTCTATTTCAAATTTCGTCTTTTTAGGTGCAACACAATATGGCGATTTGGTGTCATCCCCTTCCGTCCCCTGTCCTCATGCCCCTCGCACATAAATCGACTTGTTCTCTATAGACTTCTATCTCTATGGACAGAAGAGACATTCATTTAAAGTTTTCTTTTTTACCTCGCTAAACTAAACTAAAGATTCATTTCACTTCACTTGTCGGGTAGAATCATCGAGTTATAATATTCCTAGAGGGAAGATATTAATACAAATGTGTTGCCACTGGTCTGCCATATTGATTCGCACCATAAATTAAAACCCTAAAATGTAGACTACCCAAAGTACAGGCACACACTAGTGACGCTAGACTGTCTATGTCAAATTTCGCGCCTTTTAGGTGCAACACAAGGCGATTTGGTGTAATTTGTAATTCCCTTCCGTCCCCTGTCCGCATATGCCCCACGCACTTAAATCGACTTCTTCTCTATGGGTAGAAGAGACATTTATTTTTTGTGTTTACTTTGGTCGATAATTGTTTTCTTTTTTTTTTGAATAGAAAATATCAGGATGCACGGTGATAAATCCGGAAAGATTAGTAAAAGGTTACGCAGGTGGTACATACGCGCGTATACAAATATCAACGAGCAAAGAATTAAAAGTGTCGTGCGAAATAGTCAATATTTAAATGTTATTTTTATTATTATTAAATTATCTCATTTTATTTTGTTTTTGTCTTATTTAGTTGGTATCTATCTAAAAGTTTTAAGCATTTGCTCACCAAATGTTCGTTAATCCTTTTATAAAACCTTCAGGACACAAATAATCAACACATCAATAAACACAACGAACGAACATTGTACTTTTTACACATTTTCATTTTGGAATTGTGTCGAAATCCATGCAAGACACCATTTCAAATTTGTTAACATGAACTTCAATGCCTTCGTCCATTGTTCCTCTGAATTAAATTGCACCCTAAAAAAATGCAAACCGTACTTTAAACATATCAAAGTCACAAATTAAACATTTAATAATACTTAATAGAATAATTGGTGTTGTTGTCTTCAATTTTACCACTCTTCGACATACGATATGGCAAAGAGAACTCCCTGTCACCGTTCTCCACATTGGCTTTGAACTGTTGAAGACAATTTAGGAAGGCAACCATACCAGAATCGATTTTCGAATCGAAATAGTATCGTAAACCGCCTGATCCATAAAGCGGTAGTTCTTTCTGTTCATCGATCACCTTAATATAGGAATGGTTGCCATACGGTACCAATTGATATTTGCTGAAAGTCAGATTGAGTTTACGTGCGAGAGCATTTAGAAGTAACGCCGTTTGTCCCCAAGCGGCGTTTATCTCCGACCAATCAACAGGCGCGGTTGGCAAACGGCCCAATCTAAAATTGTTTATGGTCCCAAAATGGCCTGAATGCCATATGTGAAACGTTGCATTGAATACATTCGTCTTTTTTAATTTTTCTAGTTGCGAATTGATGTATGCCAATTGCGTTTCAAGACTATAACAAAAAAAAAACAAATACGAAATATCTATACCACACTCGTTCCATATAGAATTGTACCTTCTATAATTGTCTTCGACAGTCATGAAGTCAAACTTATGTCTTGTATACTCCTTCCAATATTTATCACATTCCTGATTAAGCCTTTGTGCCTCTGCTTCTTGCTCAGCTAAGGCAGTCAAAGTTGCTTTGTTTTCTTGATCCTTATCCTGTAGTTCAGCCATGTACTTTTCTTCTTCGGCTAGCAGACTCTTCAATTCTTTTTGTAGATCGTTAATGTTGGGTTCAGATACTTCAGCTTCCAATCTACACAGTTAAAATTGCTACAAAATGGCCTTATTTAACTTTGATGTTCTTACTTCATTAAATATTGACTAAAATCGTTATAGTCACTGTCTGCAAGTTTCAATTCCTTTTCCAGTAGATCAAGAAGAGCATCCGTACATTCCTCACATAAAGGATGATCAATTTTTGAGTGTCCAGACAGGGTATCAAATAAGGCTGCTTTCATCTTTCAATAAAAAATTTGCATCATTCTGGTTGGCTAGTCTAGTAAAACGTTCAACTTACCTCTAATGGTTTAACAAGAGAATGAACTTCTTCACCATCCGAAATTAACATGAAACCGTTGGCTCCATTTGCAGAATCGGACAATCGACATGGATGAACATAATTATCAAAGCTGGTTGCTTGTGATTCAATGTCCACGTCGGGTGTTGAATTTATAGGCACTGCAAGTATATGATTGCAAATTGTAATAAATCAGAAATGCGATTCGAAATTAAATTTACGTGTTAATTCAGCTAATGTGTGCTCTCCTATCGAATTCAAAGAGTCATCAAGTTTCAATGGTGATAAACATTTCTGGCAATGAAATGAAACGTAACCCCTTTCCTCAGCCATCTTGCAAGAAGATTATTACATCTTGCTTACCACCAATTCCACGATTCAAATTCGTCACTGACCACCCACAATTCCAACAAATTGTTTCACAACTTTTTAACTTCTTTGTTCGCCTAAACAGTTTAGTTTACAGTGTATATACTGTTCTCTTACGTTCCATTCAAAAAGCTATTTTGACGCAGAGCACAGATGGCATAAAACATATGGTTCTGTCGAAAACATAGGTCGAAAAACACTTCGACAGTAGTTTAGTGTTACTCTAAAGCATTCTTGAGTGAGTTTGAGTAGTTCGGTGATAGTATCTGAGTAGTTTTGAATAGAATGCCGAAAGCAGCCTTATGAATGGGAGCATTCGTAAGACGTAGCTGTTGGCCAACTGCTACGGATTTTTCTTACGAATACGTGCGCTACATCTCCGCTAGACTCGTAGCTGCTCTGAGCGGTTGACCATGTTTTCTACACAGAACCAAACCTGAAACCGAAACCAATATTGAAACAGAATAACAGAATAGAAAGTAAAGAGCTTAGGGTTAAGTTAAGACGTGCGGGTTTCGGCTTGTTTCGTACCATTTCGTACCCGCTTTCGTAGAAACCGCTACGTCTTACGAATGAGCTCAATGTGAATTTATCTAGCTCATATCTCGGCTGAAACGTAATTGTCGTTTTATTTTGTGCAAGCATATTTTGTTGCCTAGTTTCCTAGTTAATTAAATTTTCAAAAGCAGCTGAAAACTGAAGAGTATTTCGAATATGTTTCGAATTAAGGACGGCCATGTTGTAAAAGTGATAGGAGAACATTAATATATTTCATTTCAATTTGCATAAACATATGAATTTTAATACGATTCTTATAAATTTCGAATTTGCAGATTCCGAGGCAGCTATGCAACCCAAAACACTTTCACAAGAGAAATTGTAGATTTATCGAATCACATGCAAATTTCCATCTTTTTCTTGATTTTCGACTTTTATTACTTCATCTGATTTTTATTGGTAAATAATCGAGATTGTAACTATCAAACTTTTCCATTTTTGTAAAGTAGGAATAAAAAATATTAAAATACAGTGCTGCCAAATATTGCACAATGTTACGCCATTTTTAAAAACATCGCTTACTGCGTATTTATCGGTAATATAGCTTTTGTACTTCCCCAGATTTTCTCAGTAAAAGGTATTTTCTTCAAAGAAACGTTCCATCGACCATCCATCCACACGACCATACCCTATAGTCAAGTTGGTAAAGTGGTCAAGTACAACATCAGCACTAACGCATTAAATAAACAGACATAATCAACTGTGGACGTGAGTTTATTTTATTCATTAATACGTACAACGCATTATCGACATTGCATTTATTATTTAATCTACGTTATGAATTTCATTCGGTAGCAATCCTCCAGGTGGTGCACAACCTATTTGCTTCATAACGTGTTGAGCCATCCACGAGCCCCATTTAATACATCGTAGCGTTGGACAACCATGTAAGTACCCATAAATAAAACCAGCGGCAAACGAATCACCAGAGCCAGTCGTATCAACAATATCACTCGGTTTTATATGTGGCACTTCATACTTAATCATTTCATTTTGCGTATATGCATGTACAGGTTTCGAACCATTTGTTACAATCAATATTTTATCACATTTATTAGCAACGAGCTTTTTTACGACTGACTCTTTGGACAAGTCCATTGCTTTTGCCAAACAACTAAATTCTTTTTCATTGCCAAACAGAAGAAGTGCATGTTCCACGAAGTAAATCATTTCCTCTTTATATTCATTTATCAAGTATTCTGCGTTCAAACTGAAAGCAAATGGCTTTTTGTGTGACGTGCAAAGATCCAAAATGTGTCTGGAAACTTCTTTTCTTTTTGTTAAGAAGAAACCTTCCATGTAAATAAGATTGCTTTCATTGATGAGTAAGTTATTTTCATTTGTATCAAAGTGTTTTATTGCATATTGTTCAGCTGCGCCTACATTTGCTACTAGCGATCGTGTCGTTTTATGAACTAGTGATAAAACCCAACCAGTTGTTTGTTTCTCTATGAATGCAAATCTATAAAGTAAATATACAACGATCACGAAAAGGTATTGAAATAACGAAACAAATACAATTCAAATAACTGCACAAGAAGGGTGTCAATTCTTATTTGTCACGATATTCCATTATAAAGCTTATAGCGTTTTCCATTTATTACACTAGTGTTACACTGGAAGCGTGCTAGTGGCGGTCTAGTGTAGCCAGGATTAAATATACACCTTAGAACAGGAGTCTGCAACCTTTTTTTGGATTATAGGCCACTTTTAAAAGAAATTTTTTCCTGCTGACGTTTTTTTTCCTGCTGACGTTTTTCTTCCTGCTGACGTTTTTTTTTCCTGCTGACGTTTATATCAGACCCATACCTAATTCGTTTGCTATTTTTCACTAGAGGGCGATTGTTTACTTAACCATAGAAAAAAATTTTTTTTTTAAATTTGTATTTTGCTTGGCCGGGGGCAGGTTGCCGACCCCTGCCTTAGAGTTCCACATAAAAGGTTTTACCATAAATTAATGTTGTTTAAATGATATATTGTTATATAACTGCACTGATTTGTTCCACAACCTCCTCGAGACGGTGTGAGTGTACACCCAGTGTTAAATGAAAAACGACGAGCGGGTAAGTCAGTGCCGGGTACACTCCCTACACTGATTTATAAAAGAATCAAGTCAGTGCAAGAAAAGTGCACACTAGTGTACGTACACCAGTGTAATAAATGGAAAAAAAACGCTATTAGTTTCTATGTGGCGATTTGAGTTTTGCAAGAGCATTGATCTCCATTGAAATGCATTAGAACTGGAATGTCAAGGGCAACAGAGTGAGCAATCACGCCAAATGCAAAATCGGTACATGGAAGAACTGATTTTCTTCCAGCAAGTACATATGTTTGCTTCATTTCAAGAACTTGCAAACTGAAATAAAGCGAACATTGGAACTGGCTGCACTGTGATCAAATAAATAGTCCGAACATTGTTCAGTGCCTTCTGTCCGTACTAGTCCAGTGCAGTCCCAGTCCAGTGCAATATGTCGAAAACGCTACTAAACTGCAACGTATGAGTAAAAAGAAAAGGAAACAAGAGCTAAGTAGTACAAACAAAGATATCAATCACAAAACTAACTTTGTTTTGACTCGGTATTCTTCAATCATGTTCTTTAATAATGTAGCATTCGAATCGGTTCCCACTGCACCGAAAACAACGGTGTTCCTATCATGATCATACAACCATTGTAATATTCTCATAGTATTCAGCGCTGAACCTCCAGGCACATGACTCCACTCATATCTATAACAATCATAGATAAAAATAGAATGCAATTAGTATTTCTACTTTCCACTTCAATGAAACATCGAAATTTGTAAATGAATCATGATTAGAAACTATTTGTTGCTATTACTTGCTATTTTTAAGTTCTTTTAATATCACCAGCATTTGTTCTTGCGTTGTTTGCTTGTGTCCATCTTCTTGTAGCTTAAATTTATTGATCATATCCTTGTTTTTAAGTTTAACGACGAAATCTAATATGGGATTACCAAACGCTAAAACTAAAACCATTTTGAGTGAATATATTATGAGTACTGGTCATGGATAATACGAAATAACATTATCGCATATAAATTATGACTAAAACTATTGATTGAACAAGATTTGAATATCTCGAATCCCGAATATTCTTATTCTGCAGACGCGAACGTTGCAAAGGACAAGTCGAGATTCCGCATACCAAGTACTAAGTGTTATTACGGTTTTTTAGTAGAGTAGCGACAGTTGGATAAAAACTAAATTGACGCTTTAAATTCTGGACTATTCATTTATGGAATACGGTAATCTAAACTTTTATTCTTAACTATTCTTATTGCTCTGCCACATAAAGAATACAGCTAATTGTTAACATATACGACAGTTCTTTTGGAGAAAGCAAGTACATGTAGATGTCGATATACTACTTTGAACTACTCAGAGTAACTCCTAACTGTTTTGAGTAACTCTATACTATTCGGAGCGGTTAAGCGTGGCTCATCCCAAGCAGCTGTTTATTATTTTTATAATTCCACCATTCCAGTTGATTTTACTAATCTCGATATTTTGATAATTCGTTAAATATCAGATGATTGATTGGCACAACGGACACAAGTGAGTAGATATTTATCAGTAGGTAATGACAAAGAGAACGATAAGAAAGATGAGTTATTACCTACATGTTTGGCTAATGTTTTTATATTTTTACTGCGTTGTTTGGATGCATACCAGCGTCGCGGTACTATACACTCGCATGACATATTAAATAAAAGTCGCATTGTATCAACTGGAATTTTAAAGCAAAAGAACATACTGGCTATTTCGTACTTAAAATTTTCGTGTTACATCTTTCAGAATTTAAATTGATATGAGTCAATCAAGTCTATCATCTTTGTCAACAAGTTTGAAACCAACAATGGAAGCTCATCAGTTACCTAGTGAATGTTATCCACCAACTGATAGCGATGATGAATCGTTTGTCGTATTGGAAACTGATTGTGATGGCCATGTACCATCCATGTTGGATATCAAATCTGAACTTTTTCAATCTCAAATTATCGATGAATCTTTGGAGCAAGCCAGTGAAGCTATTATGAAATCACTGACTCTGCAGTCGTTGCCAGTTGTTCCTAAAATGGAATCCAGTTTTGCTGGCAAGTCGTTTGATAGTTCAACTACCAATGATGAATTGCAACAGAGAATTGAGAGTTTAATTGAAGCAAATCGAAAATTGTCAGGTTAGTTGTTTGTTAACTTTCTGATGCGAAGGATAATTCAGTAGTTATTGTTCTTTGGCAGATTCATTAAACCAAAATAATATTGTAATGAAGAATCAGTTTGAGACTTTGTCCAAATGGCAAGAAGATGTTGAAAGAGTTCATGATTCTCACAAGAAAAAGTTTGCTGAAACTAAAGATTACATTAAACAGGTTCTATTTTCAATCACCAATCTTGCGAATTGCTTTATTATTAATTTGAAATTATTTGTTAGTTACAACAAGAAAATACCAGATTGAAAAAAATGTTGATCTCTTCAACAAAGCCCACTAAAATTATCGCAGTCCCCCAAGTGAATAAATCAGCTGAAGATGTTTCTACATCGATGGAAAGTTTGAAAGAAGATTCTAAGGAATTGGAACAATTAAAGCGTGAATTGGAAAATCAGAAGCAACTAAACGCCCAACTGTCACTCCAAACTTCTGTAGAATCAGAACAATTGAAACTGGAATTGGAAAGTGCGAAGCATCGAAACGCGGAACAAGCACTCGAAATTGATGCACTAAAAGCCAATATGGCAACTTTAACCACTGTTAATTCATTGCAGTCGATTGAACTACACAACATAAGAACTGAATTAACAAGTCTTAAAGATGACACCTCAAAACAATCCGGTGAAATGGATGATATGAAAAATGAATTGGAAAAAGAAAAATCTCTCATGTCCCAACAATCCAACGAAGCTGATCTTTTAAAAGAAGAATTACAGAAATTGAAGGAAGACTTAGTTTCGTTGCAGCAACAGAATGATGCACAGGCAGCAGATTTGGACGCTAAGAGTTTATTGGCAGATCAGTTGGAAGATTTCAAAAAGCAAGTGAAGGAGAATGATGAAGAGTTTAAACTACTCGAATTTGAACATCTGGAAGGTTGTAAGAAAGAACAGAAATTGTTGGAGGAAATAACGATTTTGAAGTGCAAACTTGTCAAGCTTCGTGATGATGAGACGACAGAATTCCAACACCTTCGCCATCAATTGAGTTCATCGCAATCTTTGATCACGGAACTGAAAGAATCCAAGAAAGTTATTGAAATGGAAGCTGGACAAAACAGGCAGAAAATTGATGAATTGGATAAAAAATTGAAGGAAGCCATTTCCGATCAAGATAAACTTATGGCATTGGAACAACAGGTAATTAAAATCTATTTCACTTTCAACTCTTCATATGCAATCACTGACCTTAAAATTTGTGAATTGTTCTAGTTGGTAATCTATCGTGGTGACTTTGAGTCAGAACGAGAATTAAAAATGCGTGCAATTGAAGAACTTAACAAAATCTCTGAGGATTTGAGTAAGGTACAGCAGCGTAATCGTGATTTGATCGACGAAATCGACGAATTGCGACGTGTGAAAGAAGAATATGTGGAAATTCCCAGAGCTGAGAATGCGCAAAAGGTAATAGAAACTATTCGAAATAATTAATGCGAATATGCATATTGCACGGTATTTTTCAGACACCATCACCCCCACTAACGCAATTCAGTTGTCCATTGTGCGATGAGCGTTTTCGTTCGCTGCGAGCTGTTGAAGAACATGTCGATATGTGCATCGACAAGGCTCCTTAAACAACTATTTCCCATCTTAGTAATGTGCGTATGTGTGTGGGGGTTTTGGTGCTATGTATTTGGGATGCTTCTTGTCCATTACTTATCTAAATATAATATTTTATGTCTCAGTACTCGTGTCCACGTTGCTATTTCGGATTTTACAATTATCGGGCGTTGGAGAACCACGTAGATCGTTGCATTGAATTGGACGCATTGCCTTGAAGAAGAAAGAATGGAAATTTTTATGTTCATAGGAAACACTTGGGCAAACACTAGCAATGGGATGTCTGGCTATTGTTTTCGTGTAACACTAATTATTATTTACCTAACTTAACATAAGTTTATCATATTTAGAGTGTCTGTTTTGATTATTGGAATAGTTTTATTTACTTAACGATGTTAATTGACTAGAAGTTGCGCATAAATACTGCAAGCAACAGAACAAACTGAAAAATGTTTTGTACTGTAGTAGGTAATAGTACAGATGTAATATTAGTTCCTTTTACACTAAAGTGTCAGCTATTCTGAAACTGAATACGGAGAATGACATCATCAATTGTTGCAAGGAACGCGAAAAAGCCGCCTGGCTCACTTCTAGATAGGGATGGCAAAAATAATTCAAACATCGTATTGCGGCAAATAATATATCGAAAGTTTACATCGATTTATTTCGATGTATCTTCGAACCAAAAACATCGATGTTTTTTAAACGATTTAAATCGCAGTGTAATTGTCACTATGGTTATTTTTAATATGACCAATTGGGAAGCAACGCTGAGGCTGTAAAGGCCTGTTGAAGGAAAAGTAAAACGCGAGAAGTTACGCGCAGAAATGTGATGTATGGTGCGATTGGGAGCTTGCAAACATGAGTTTTCAGATCAACGTTGACTCAAGTTTCAGTAAGCGTTTGTCGGAACTTCATTCATGTCGTATAGGCGACCAAGTATACTTGGAAGTACATTAAGAAGGCGAAAAACATTAATTTTACCGAGAATTTTACTTATTTATTTCTTAAATGTTAATGTTTTCAAAATCAAAAATCGGTGATAATTAAAAACGTATTTAAAATATTAGTCAAATATAATAAGATCAATGAATGCACTTTCTGTAAATTTCAGAACAGTAAATACTTCAAATAAGTATATAATTTGATTTATAAAAATATTACATATTATTTAATTCAATTTTCACTAAAAACGTTAAATATTGTCGGATTTATAAGAGCGTTGGGTATGCTACGGTAGGTCTCATATTCATTGTTGTTTACACATCCTTGAAGTGTTGTAATTGTATATCTTTGAGTTGCGCGGCTTCGATGGAATTCAAATCTCCAAATCTTCATCAATCCTCCAAATTGCCACTTGGCTCGCAAATGGCTCTCTGGCAACTTTTCATTGGTATTTCTTCATCTCCAGAATTCAATGTCAAGTTATTCACTTCAGAAGTGCAAGTTACATTGTCTACAGTGATATAAAGGGACGAAATTGGAAATGAGAGGTTTTCGAAATTACATTTTGAAAATCAAAAGAGACGCCATCC
>JARJEB010003929.1:0-18627 GCA_030264535.1 Liometoxenus newtonarum
ACGCTAACAATGTACCAATCGACATCATGTTGACAAGTTGTCCCTGGTCGAATGTGGCAGCCAGAAGCCCTAGATAAGATATAGAGTGGTCAGTTCATACTACTGACAATTTTATAGCGTTTTCCATTTATTACACAAGTGTTACACTGGAAGCGGGCTAGTGGCGGTCTAGTGTAGCCCCCCAGTGCAGATCAGCTGTTTGACAAGTGCAAATGTAGTGCAGAATAAATGGAACAAGCCGTTAATTTATGCTGCACCCTTTTCTACCGACTATTAATGTGTAAATAGTAAATATAATACGTAATATTAATATGTATGAATGCAAAACGCAATAACCTGCAATAGACATATATCTAACTGCACTTATTTGCTCCACGACTTCTCGAGACGGTGTGAAAAATTTACACTGAATCTGCACTGAGTGTACACCCAGTGTTAAGTGAAAAACGACGAGCGGGTCAGTGGTCAGCAGCGGGTACACTGCCTACACTGATTTACAAATTAATCAAGCCAATGCAAGCAAAGTACACACTAGTGTACACCAGTGTAATAAATGGAAAACGCTATTAATGTGCAAAAGTACCTGTCAAAACGCCAGCCAAAAGCGTGCCAATTACCGGCGTGGAAAACCGTGAATTCACAATTCCCAAAAAACGAAAGATAATTCCATCGTTAGCCATAGCGTAGATAATTCTAGGCAATGGAAACATCGCTCCAAAGAGGCTTGCAAATAGAGCGAAGCACCCACCAATGGAGGCAACCCATTTACCAGTTTCCATGTTAAACATATCGAAAGCATGTGGTATCGGTGCGTTAATATCCTAGAAAGTCCTCTGATCGATGAACTGCCTATGTCTATACATATGTAGGTATATGATGTGTAAATGTTATTGATGAACTCACCTGGAGGTAATATGGCACCATCAGTGTCACAACCGCAGAAGTGCCGAAGTAAGCCAAGAATGAAATTACCAATGACACAATTATAGCTACAGGTATCGCACGTCTTGGATTCCGAGCCTCTTCGCCAGTTGTTGCGATACAATCAAATCCAACAAAGCCATAGAAACATGTCGCGGCGCCTTTGATCATTCCCGTTACGCCAAAAGGAAAAAATCCACCTTCGCCCGCGTTGTCAACGTAATCGGGGACTTCGAGCTTCCAATTTTTGAGATCTGCTTTTGTTGCGCCGGCAATAATCACAAAGAGGACAACGGCTATATTCAGACATGTAATTATGTTGTTCAACATTGTACTTTCTTTAACTCCGAAAGCAAGACAAACTGGAAAGTGTTTCAACATATTTATTTATGCCAATTATATGACGGCATTTGCACCGGGTGCAAACGTTTATGCAATCCAATGCACAGGGTCATGACCGAGTCCAATGATGAATGCACCAATTCTAAATTTTAAGGTTATTGTGGGAATCTCAGGGTGTGAACATCTGATTGCACCCGGTGCAAATCGTGTCTGATTGCACCCGGTGCAAACCGTGTTTGATTGCACTCGGTGCAAACAGGCTTGCCATCAGTGATTTATGCATTTTGATAAGTAGAAGCGAATTGAAACTTACTTGAGAATAGTATAGAAAAAGCAAATGCAAAGAAATCGAAATATTTGGAAAGGAAAGTGACGTGTATGGGCGCAATTTCCATAAATTTATTTTTCATGCTGTCATTGGCGATTGCGTCTATGTATAGACTCATGCCATGTGCAACGCTAGCAGATCCGATCACATATTCGAGGATGAGATTCCATCCGATGACAAACGCGATGAATTCACCAACGCAAACATAACTGTAGACATAAGCGGAACCAGCACGCGGTACTCTTGACCCAAATTCCGCATAACAAAGACCTAGAAGAAAGGGAAAAAGACTATACGAGATTAGCGGTGAAAAGTTTCCAGGCACAAAAGCCCAAGGTCACAAATTAACGAGTGAGATATCTCGTGAGATATATTAACAGTGAAAAAAATAAGTTTCCATTTATTCCGAGACCTGAGTCGTTTCACTGGTTTCAACCAATATGGGTTTCAACATTCAAAAATGCCAAAGTTTCATTCTACAATTTGGAATTTTTATAATATAAAAAGTAATATTCGTTTAAGTGTCCCCAAAATGTCATTTATTTGAACAAGTTGTTTGATGATTAATATCCTAAAATGTCCGGACATTTATTCCGACAATGTCGGGACATTAACCGCAGTCCGCATCTCTAATTTATCAGTAAAATTAAATTAAGTAGGTAACTTACCGGCAAAGCCTGATGCAATTGCAGCAATCAAAAATGATAATATAATTGAAGGCCCTGCGGTCTCTTTAGCAACTTTCCCGACCAGAATGTATAATCCAACACCAAGCGTAGCTCCAATACCCAAAAAGGTAAGGTCATAGGTGTTGAGCACACGACCCAGACTGGATTCTTCCGGTTGATGTATAACTTTTCTTCTGGTGAGCGTTTTCCATATAGATGCCATCATATTCTCACCTGTGAGATAAAATTACAGCACAGCAGTTTTTAAAAATTTCATTATAATTATACGCACGATCTAATACTTTATCACAGCATGACAATTAAAATATGTATGTTCGGATGCGATATCAATTGAGGTAACAAACAGATTGTTGATTGTTATATGTGATAAGATAACGGCGTTATTCCCAGATAACAATACATATAGACATGAGTTAGTGTTACACATGTTTATATAGGTAGTATATATTTATACAGAGCGTTTATTTTACCATCGAACATACCAAGGCGTACCTACGCAATGTTCCCAACTTATGTAAACGAGTCAAATTCATGACAGTGTCGATGCAAGATCTAAGATCAAAATGTCGTTACTGTCAATTGTCAATTTTGTTCCCTGTCATATCAATCGTTAACTTCTTTCTTAAGGGTTAGGTCTTTCAAATAATTCACACAACTCGAATCTCGATTCAACACGGTTTCCAATAATGATCAAAATAGCTCTCAAACTGATGCAGGGACCCTCTCCCAGCCCGTCTGTGTGTCTTTAGTAATACAAATCCCCATTGCCATGAGTTTGACTCGTTTATTTTGGTTTAGAACATAGCACATGCAATATTCGAGGGTAAAATAAACGCACGGTATAGGTATATTTATAATGGTAGCATCGTTTGCAAATAATAACGGTAGGGTAATCTGGGAAAATTGGCCGAGAAAATATTTAATGGTTAGTCATCTATTGTTTCATGTTTGTTTGTTGAAAATTATTTTGCGGATTATCACAGAGGCAAGCAAGATAAGCTGGATTATGCATTACAATGTGAACATTAAATAATTAATAAAAGTTATCAGATGTTCGATGTTGTTTTTCTCATTCGCATGTGCATGCATTGTGTGTTAATAATTTTTTTTTATTTACCTTTTCAACGGAGTATTATTTATTGTGTTGTTGATATAGTACTAGAAGAATTTCCAATAAAATAATAAAATAAACCAATTTTCAGTTTTTATTACTTTTTTATGTTTTATGACATAAGTTGACGTTAAATATAGAGAAAATCAAAAATAAGGTGAAATTCCGGTGGCATTGTTACAGTCGAAGTGCGGTCACACACTTCACTTCACAGTCATTTTCACTTTTTGCTGTTACTCTTTGAAACACTTTGACGATTTTGTTCTCCGTTCTGCTAGCATATGTACCGTGATGCCAACTAACTAATTTATATTCATAGTAACTTTTAACAATTGCTTTTAACGCACGTAAACATAACATACCTACGATTAATCTAGATTACAACACACAACTTTATTGTTGCGGCGAACAAACACAACTCCAATCTGCCAAACGAACGACAACCTTGAAATTGTTGAAATCGTAGCATATATTAAATTGTTAATATGCAATGCATACATGTTGCGCTCAAGCTTACTACCTATGCTATGCTTACAAAAAGTTTCGTTACTTTTTAGATTGTTTAAAATGTCTGAAGTACAATGTTTGAAGAAAGTTTCCATAGAGCACAAACTCTTTTATGTAGCTAGTTCGTCACGAAAAATAGTACCGACTCAAGATTACATTGGCGCTGATGTTTCGTTTATCGTTTACGTTCATAAAGTGTTTTCCTGTGTTTTTATTTAATTCTATTTATTTGGAAAATGTTCATTTGCTGCGTTCCTAATTGTGGGATGAAAAATAACTGAATTCTGCGCTTTTAGCGTTCGTAGCGCTCACAGTAGGCTGAGTATGAACTAAATTTGACTACGCAAAAATACTCAGAGTTACCGATCTATTCTAGTCTATGATCAGTGAAAGTTTTATTGTGCTAAAGGGGGCGCCATGGTAGCATCTTTATGAAGGCGCTGACGCGACAACTGGCGGTCGCACGCCTAGTTAATTCTTTTCAGCCATCAAAACACAAAACGTAAGTACGTCTAGTTGTGGAAATCCGCGTGTATTTTAATCATCCTCTACTAAAATGGCTATAAATTACTTAAAACACATAACGGTTGCATTCCTTTGTTGTAATATGATAATATTAAGTGCGAGTTTTAATTAATTAGTGAATATTTTTGGATATTATCGTTTGTATTAGAAATTAAAGGTTATAAAATACCATGTCTTGTACATTCGGTTTACGTTTACCCCTTGTTCCCTAAAAGCGCATTAATTAGTTGTTTAGTGTAGTAAATATTGTTGTTTTCGATTTGTTTATAGAAGATGGGCAAGATTATGAAACCAGGGAAAGTCGTGCTGGTCCTCAGTGGCCGGTACGCTGGTCGTAAAGCTATTGTAATGACGAATTATGATAATGGAACATCTGATAAACAATACGGACACGCTTTGGTCGCTGGCATCGATCGCTATCCAAGAAAGGTGCACAAACGTATGGGCAAAGTGAGGATTCACAAACGTTCCAAGATCAAGCCTTTCATCAAGGTAATAACCACTTCTTGTCTGCATATCATTTCTATTGTATTGATGATTCAAATGATGAAAACTGCCACACCATATAATGAAGAAGTGATTATATTTTACATGCACTACCAACTGAAGTTTTATATAATTACGTTTGTTTGTTTTTTTGTGTGTTATTTTGTAAGGCCGTGGGTTAATACGAAATGTATTTTGTTGTTTTAGGTTTTGAACTACAACCATTTGATGCCAACCCGTTACACAGTCGATTTGGCATCCGAAACTAAAATTAATGTTAAGGACTTGAAAGACCCAATGAAGAAGAAGAAGGTGCGCTTCCAAACGAGAGTGAAGTTTGAGGAAAGATACAAGTCTGGGAAGAACAAATGGTTCTTCCAGAAGTTACGTTTCTAGATTATTTGTGTCTTTATAACATAAAAATAAAATACATAATTTAAAAAAAGAAACAGAAAAACTGTAGTTAACAAGTGCCGTTCATTGAAATTCCGATGTATCACTCCAGATAACTCAAGAGTAGTTCCGAACTGCACCAAGTATGGAGTGCCCCTTGTGGCAAATAGATCAAGTACAAGAAAGTGACAAATACCATGTTCTAATTGTCTGGAATTGCATTCCAACCAATTCCAACTCATTTTGGTATACTCTGGAAGATTGATGCATTTAAAACAAGAAAAAAGGTATATCAAAGTCGTAAATCAAAATTTTTTATGCGATATAAGTGAAATTCAGCGTCATCTAGACTTAGTTTTAAAGACCAATTCTCGCAGCCATATTTTTCTCAATGCATTAGGCAACCATACGTACAATGTGCATTTCCACAAGTTACACTGAGTGACTTGATTTATACAAATGAGCCACTAAGAGCTGCACACAACATACAATCTTTATCTACTAACTATTGTCAAAAGCCACAACAGATAATTCTCAGAAAATTTTACAAATTTACTATAATAAAACAAGCATTGTTCACTCCGTTTACCTGGTTTACACTACCATGGAAAGAGTTGAAGTTGATTAAACTTTTTTCGCTTCAGTCCATGTATTTTTGGATATGTTACATATACATATACAATTGAAAAAAATAAACATTTGCAATTATTATCAATTATCATCAATCATAGTCTTCCATACCCATACTATGCACCAACGTATTTTACAGCACTACATCTGTTTCTCATTTACAATCGGCTATCTGCCTTCCTATATGCTATCACGAATCATACATTTATCATTCTTTCTAATGCATGTCTCTTCGTGTGGTCAGAATACTAAAATACTATTTCTCATAATAATTACTCATCAATTGTAACAATTGTTTTCGTTATCGTCAGTTTCATAATGATAATATATATCCATATAATCGAAACATTAAATTTAAATAAAATATAGCTTTGTTTCAACACAATTGTTCAAACAAAGCTATTGTGAGTGTTCCATAAATCGCGTTAAACGAATTGAAAGAATTATAACTTAAGCTAATTAAATTATAAATGATAACCAAAGAATGACTGATCTTAATTCTAGGATTTCACTTTTGGTTGTTATTATTACCTGTGTAAGTTAGTGTTAATTAAACTGTAACTTTTAAATGGTAAATCGATTTCTTAAAACATCACAGCATCATATATATTCCAGTCCATTTCATTAATTCATTTTTAGGTTTTTAGTTATTATATTCATAGTGTTTTCTTTTAAGTAAAATCAAGTAGAACGAAACATTAAAGCATTTCTTTAATATTTCACTTCCAAGATTAATCTACATTGACTTCTTCTTATTACTATGCTTTTATAGCGTTTGTGTTGCTTTCATTTTGCCCTTGTTTTGTTGAAAGTAATATTTGTTTGGCTTCCATTTTGATATAATTTCGTTGGCGTTTTTGCAATATTAATAAATGTACATTATACGGAATGTGGTCTCATTTTAGATTGCAATGGCTCAAATCACGAATTTATACAAATATTAGCTAACAATACGAGGTGATAAGTATTTGAGGTTCTTCACATTCAACTCGTTGACTATTGCGCCTGCGCAATCTGCAATACACGACCCAGCACATTTGTTTTGCTCCTAGACATAGTAAGGATAGACAGAACATGCTAATATGTCGCTATGTGTGCCTTTAGGAGAAACAAAGAAGACATTCGCCTGGCGCTGGGGCAAAAATAGAAACTTGATTCGGCGTGCTTGGTTTTTTTTAATTTCACGTTTCGCCGCTTGATATTCAGCGCTATTGTCCACCTCTGAGTCCTGACTGAACATAACAAAGCTGCCAATGCTCTGTCTATCTTTACTATATCTATGGTTTGGTTTTTTTTTTTGCTGCGTCTTGTACACTTTCTACCATTATTTGAACATTCCTTATGTGTATCGTTTCTCCTTAAATTTGTAATTATTTAAATATTTCTCCATATTTCTTTTCATATTCATTATAGTTTTATATTATTTTTTAGAAAAATAATTATGTAATGACTACATACAATATTTACCGTCCTTCTAATTGACCTCTAAAATATTAATTATATATCAGTCCCCCGAATTTTTTTCTTATTTTGTTTGTTTGCTTACTTACTTTAATCGTTCTCTTAAAGTATCTTCTTAAATTCTTAATTTTTTAGATTTTTAGTTTTTACTTTAACATTAATTTTACATTTGGAATTGCATTTTCCTTTTTTTTTTAATGAAAATCAATCATACTTATTTTTTCGCTAGATCAACAAATCTAATAAGTCAATAGGTAATTTGTATTTTTAAAGTGTAATAGTTCAAATGTTTAAAAATTTAACAATTTCGACTCAACCATTAATAGTTTTTACCACGTTTACTCTATTTTGTCCTGGCTTGCTTAATTTTAACTTTTAGCGTCGTATCATTCTCGAAGCTCATTAATTTTTAATTTTTATTAAGTTAAGTGTCAACAAGAATAATAATAATTTCGCTTAAATATTTCGATTAAACTTCATCAATAAAACAACTTTACTCGTTTAATAATCGATAATTATCAACGTTTTGTTTTCTTTCATGGACACTTAAAGAAAATACTTACCAAACAAAATATTAATATTTTTAGTTTTAGCACACAAAAAAAAAATATTTTTAATGGCAAATATTTTTTAAAGACAGCCAATAAATTTCAAATTATCTTTGCATTTGTCATATATATTTTTTCCTTTGTTTAATATTATTTACCTCTTTGTTGTTGTTTGTAATACAGGTAATAGTCGAAAAACTTTCGATACTATATCAGGTCCTTATCGGTGGGCACTATCGGTATCTGTTCTGGTTGTCCAGGTTGTTCGCTGGGTGTCGTCAGAGCTGTTATTGTTGTTGAATGCACACTCGAAACTGGTTGCAATAGTTGGAACGCCGATTTTTGACTAGGTTTGAACACTGTGCACGGTTGTGGCATCATACTGTGATCAACCGCCGGTAACAATGTCACCATGTGTTTTGATTCCACACGCAGATTGACACGTTCGCAACCATCCGGTGGACCGCGAGCAAGAAATAAACGTGGAGACGTTCCCAATTTACTGATGGGTGAATATTCTTGGTCCGGACTTGAACCCCGAGATCCACCTACGAAGAAAACAACAATTAGAATTGAAACGACGAAAGCAACAAAAACAACAACGCAAAAACATTCAAAAAATATATAATTAAATGCTGAAAAAGGTTTTTGTTCCAACACAATTTGGACAATTCCAATTGCTCAATATTTGAATTGCGTTTGGAATCAAAAACAAAACTACCTAATTAAATTATTAGTTAGTAACCTGCATCGCTAGGCGACATATCTAATTGTCCTGGTATCATGAGCGGTGATACGGAATCTCTAGACGGTGGACCTGGTTAATTAACAAAAGAATAATTATCGTTAGTCTTAATAAATAAATGTAATACACTTACTCGATGAATGGCAACTTCCTCTGAGATCATTAGCAGACGGCGTTTGTGTGTTCACCGATCTAGTGTTTCTATACAGATCCGGAAATGGCGCACGATGTCCTTCCGGTGTCACCTACAAAAATACACACACACAATTCACAAATTAATTAACATTGAATTTAATTGTTCATATTCATTTATAAACGAAATGGAATCGAATTAAAAAGTACTTTATCGAAATCGTCTGATTTATCATGCGTCGAACTCGACAGTCCATCGGATTTCAATACTAATCGTTCGATTTCCTGATTAAGTCCTTCGACGGAATTCCGCATCGTCGGTTTCGACAACGGCTTTATCGGAATGTTGACTGGTAATGCCCTCGGTATCAAACAAGCTAGAATTACAGCAAACAAAAGTTGTGTTGTACAATCGATGACTTGTTAATACAGTTAATTCATCCTCCGTATTTGAGATGCTGTATGTAACTATAAATATGCATTGGCTTGATACTTACAAGTATTGGTCTGTGAACTTGTATTTAAAGTATGGTCACCAACAACAGGAACAGACATCCCCGTAGGTGGTGATGTCTGAGATCGATTTGCAGCCTGCTGATTGTTACTCCTTTGCAGCTTCTGTCTGATATACTTATCCAACTTATCATTACCATTTCCATTACCATTGCTCTCCGCGTTTGTTTCGCCAATAAGCTGCACCTTTCTTGATTCAATCCATTCATGTTCATCAGTCTGCGTCGCCTTATCAACTTGCAACAGTTGCGGAACGTAAACGTTCTCTCTTGGCCATTGTCCCTGCAGGTAGATGGCATCCAGTGATGCGGATCTTCGTATACAACTCAATGTGGTTGACTTATCAGTTCTCATTTTAACTGTAAACGTATTTTTATAAACAATGTTGTTGTTATACCTATAAATAAGGTAGGTGTACCTTTGTTTATTGTTGATCCAGGACTCCGTAGTCCTGAATGCACTTCAGTCGGCTTCCATGGAGATAAAGTCGGACTGACACTGGACCGAAGTGCACTAGATTGCTTCAACAAATCGGACATCGGAATCGTTGCCTTCATAGGTCCATGCTTGATCATATTTGGCGAGGATTTGAGCAGTTTGCCTCCTGCTGCTGTTGTTGTTGTTGTCGCCGTCGTCGTCGTCGTCGATTGTAGATTATTCGTCGATGTCGGAGGTGTACAAGTAGTGGTAGTACAACCATTCCCATTGTTTGCTGTTGTTGCTGACATTTTTTTATTGTTGCACTGCTGGACGTGTCGCTGTTTCGGTCGACTCGTACATCTCCTTTTGCTGTTTGGCTTCACTATCTCGATACGATCTAGTAGACGTTGTAAATATTTCGATCGTCGTCGATGTTCATTTTCTCAAAAAACGAGTGTTGAGTATTTGGTGTTGGTTGAGGTACGGTACGGTACCGTACAGAACAGAACAACACAACACCGAGCCTTCTCTTTTTTTTGTTCACTTCACTACGATACGACGGAGAGGAGCGGAGTTATTATTGCTATTCTAACTGGCCTGGCCGCGCGTACGGTACGGTACAACGAAACCGATTTTGATAGTAAGGGAAGGATTGCGATGTGACAGAACATCAGTGTGGTTGTATATTGCGAATGTGTACGTGTGTCCTTGAAGTGCCTTGAGTGTGGTCGTGGTAAATGAGAAACAGAAACTGCGAAGTGAACGGGAACGTCGGGAACCCAGAGAACTTGAGTTTGTGTAAGTAAGTCTGTACGAATATAGAAACTGTTTGCAAGTGTTCTATGCGTGCGCGCAGCCGGTGCATTCACATCCATTTACTTTGTTTATTCATTTGTTTTTACATTATACGTTATGTAGTCGTGTAGCTGTAACAGCAGTGTTGCCAATGGTTTAACACAAAAATAACGTTTTCACAAGAGTTTTTCAAAGTAAAAACTAACACTTTTTTTCACAACGAAAACAAAACTCTCCTTTTCTTGGCAAATTCAATTTTTAAACGGCAATTTTGAAGTTATACAAGATTGTAATTCTTTGAATCGCGTTGAATGTTTCGCCGTTTGCTTTTGCTTCGGAAGCTTTTCTTTCATTCACCGTTATCCCACGCCGTTAAAGCGGAAAATCAAGGATACAGAATAATTTCCCAACGCGCAAGCGCTGTAACTAGTTTTCGGTCAACTAACATGCGTCATTCCTTTTTCAACGAACGACGGAACGAATTTCCTTCCTGCCCTGGTCTGGAGACCCGACCCGGAACTTTCACTTCATTCATATTACGTGCTCCCAATTCCCTATCCCAGTTATATCCAAAAATAGCATCTACCACGCACTTGACGCACTGCTGTAGTTCTTCCTCTTCCATATTCGACTGACTCAATTAGTCGATCAAAACCAACCATGAACCAGCTTTATAAAATGAAAACCCAAAACGAAAACAAATGCGTAAAGCTAGTTATACAGTTATACAGGCTGCTCTTAACAAATACAAATCATGATTTATTTTATTTCTATATTAGTATATCAATATTTCGATCGATTTGATAATCAATCATTTATTATAATATACATGTAAGCGTATTTTATTAAGATTTTGTTTTCTCTGGGCGTTCTCTTTAAATATTTTACAATAAAAGTACATAGTAATTGTAGCAGTAAGAAAATACTTAATATTTATACATCCTAGTGACTAGAAAATAGAAAATTAAAATAAATCAAAAACAAGCAATCGATTCAATTTAAAAAAAAAGGAAGGACTTTAACATCTTAACAAATTGACATATTCAGTAATATGAACATGAACTTATTCAGCAACAAATAATAAAAAAGCAAATATACACTAATAATAAATAATGGCCATATTTAAGTAATTTCAAGATGAAATTAACGAAATGAAATACCAAAAAGAAACAAAACATTCATTCGAATCATTAAAAAAACGAAAAATAGAAACAAAAAATTAAATTAAGTACATTTTTGAGTTTTGAGACCAACTAATCAAATTAATTTGTAATTTAGCAATGCAAAATGAAAATAGAAAAAAATAAGCATTAAAATTTATGTTCATATAGGTAGTAGTAGCATTTTTTTAAAAAATAATTATAATAATTCAACAACAAAAAGAGGATTTCATTATTTTGTTTTTAGTTTTTGTTCATCTTCTTCGCTTCGATTCGTTTTGTTGTTTCTTGTTTTGATAAATAAATCACAGTAAAATTGATAGAAGTTTAAAGTACCATTTCAAATACAATATTCGATTAACTGGATACTTAATATTTAATTAGTAAGTAATACGTAATGCTAATGTCGTTAAGTGACTTAATTTTGTTGCAAGCTTATGGAAATTACTTCAAAAATGTGGCAAAATGTTGTAAGAGCAAATATTTGTGTAGTTTATTCGTTTATTAATGTAATAATTTAATTTGTGTGTACCTAACTTATTTTCTTTTCTATTTATAATAAAAAATAAATTAATATAATAAATACGTTCATCGTACATGGCCAATTTTGACTTATTCTTTTTTTGCAAGGTTGCACGGAATTTTGAAATTTATAATTTTAACGTTTCGTTTTCGTAACGCTTGACTTTTGTTTGAATTTGTTCCGATTCCATGGCGACTATAGTGAAGTCGAACAAAAATGTTAATCAAAATATGTAATGGCAGAGCATATTTTTAGCTTTTTTCTCACTTTTTCGAAAAATTGTTTTGGAACGAACCTTTTGAAGTTTGTTTACAATTGCTTATTTAGTCGTTTGCATCTCCGCATTATCTACCAATATCGATACTTTTTGATGCAATTATTGCCGAGATCCACAACGACGACGTGATTGTCGTGCGTCACGGCGATCCCGCTCGGCCGTTTTAGTTTCGCATCGTGCGAATCAATCGAGTTGTTCAAATTATCGTCGGTTAACGATAGCAATTGTACGTAATTCTTCCCTTTTGGTTCAGTGCGAGACGCTACGATGCGATTTTCCGTGTCTACCGCTATTCCACCGTAACGCCCTTTTCCTACAATGAGAAGTATGAAATTAACAATGAAATGACTTCGTAAAATTGAGAAATTTGTATGAAAACGTAAAATTACCTTTTCCTTCGTCGAACAGGACATTGCGGAAATCGCCTTTAGCTGAAAATATTTGGATTCGACTGTCGGCGACTATAATTTCGCCTAATGGACCCACAGTTATCGAGGATATTAAACTAAAAGTGCCTTTTTTGCCCACCTTAAATGAAATTTATGACAGATTTTTTAAGAATTACAAAAAACAAATTGATAATACCTGAAAAAGTATCTTTCCAACAGAGTCGAAAACATATACGCAACTCATTCCGTTATCAGCGACCAGAATATGACCATAACTCTTGTCAACGGCAACGTCAATCGGCTCCATGAACGCATTATAAGTGAAGGATTTTATTGAATCGCCATCAGTCGTCATTTCCGTTACAACTTTGGTTCGCCAATTTACAACTACCAATCCTTCATTCGAGATAGCGATACCTAAATAAAATGCAACTAAGAACTGTCACTTCTTAAATAACTAGAATCGTAAATTTACCAGTACAACTGCGTCCTAAAAGTCCTTCATTACTAATATGTTTGATAACTTCCAAATCTTCATTCAACACTTTAATCCGACTATTCCCGGTGTCCAATACGTAAATCGACTTATCACTTTCGTCTATGGCGATACCAACAGGTTGATTGAATTCATCTTTCCCGCAGCCTTTCGTTCCGAATAGTTCCACCGGATTATTGTGTTCCGTCACTTCGAAATACACAAGTTCCTTGATGGGCCGTTCAAACACGCTGACCTTAACACTATGCCGTCCGTTTTGCGTCGCTCGGAAATATATCTTATATGTGCCATCTTCACAATCCGTGATCGAAGTAGAAACAACACTTCCATCTTCATTTTCAATCTTAGCCTCGACCGGATCGCCGCCCGTCTGACGCGGTTCCCCGTGATAATCCACCGTCGTCAATGTTAAATGGTTTTCGATACCGATGATACTCCCGTTGACTATTCGCGCTTTACACAGACTAGGAAACGTTGTGGAGGTACGTACTTTACCAAGTTTGTTCAAATGCTGTTCGATTGTTTTCAAATTATCTACCTGCGAGAAATCGCACGTGAGGAAGGCATTTTCACGCGGTTCACCCAAAGTGGACGCAGCATCTAATTTCTCCGATAATGATTCAATTCGTTGTGTTATATTTCGGACTTCTACTTGATACTGAAGACCTTGGCATTCTTCTTGTACCTAAAAATAAATTGAAAAATTGTAATTTAAATTGGTTGTGTACTTGGATGTTGGGTGTATGACCTACTTTGTTCTTTTCGCTCTCGATCAACGAATGTTGCTCTTCCAAGACTTTCCGTTTCTCCGCACAAGCGACATTCACAGCCTCAATCATTTCCTGTTTCCGTTTGTCTACAAGTGACTGCACTTGTTGAAAGATTGCATTCACTTGATTCAAACTTTCATCCTTTGCATTGTCTAATCGTTGCAATTCCTTTGCGACGCCTTCTTGTGCTTGACTTAACTACAATTTCAAAAAAAAAAAAGATCAAAAAAACAAGAAAACATTTAAGAACGTTGTTGAAAATTACCTTCGATATGCACTCGTTTGCTTTGTACAATAAAATCTCAGACATGCGTTTGATGGCAATCGAAAAAGGAATGATTGTATGTTCACAGTTATTGCCTACGATGCCGACATTGCTTCCAGTACTCGTCGTATCATTATTATGACTGCCACCGGTACATTGCGTGCAGAAAACGGTGTCGCATGTTTCGCAAAATAATAACTCTTGATTGATGTGCACCGAACATTTCGGTATGACTTCGCGGCGTTGTCGCGACATCAGATCCAGCAGCTGATTGACGAGGAACGAGGGTGGTAGTGCGGAGACGCCGCCGCGCGGTATTGTGATCTGCTCACGGCATATCGGGCAACGAAATGTGCCCGTGTCGCGGGTCTGCGAGGCGGCGATGCGGGTGAGGCAATGCAAACACACCGTGTGGGAGCATTGAAGTAGTTTCGGTGTGTGCTCGTTACCATCGTACGTGTCTGGACGGACGAACATAGAAGAAACCAGAAGCATGTAATATTAGTAGGCTGTGTGAAATTTCATCATCGCATCGTCAAGAAAACAAACAAACGTTATGAAAAAGAATAAGTAAAGAGATTGTGAAAGGTTGAATGAAATGTTAATGGATCAGAATTAATCAAGAGAATGTTGTCGTTGTCATGGTTTAAGTTTGAAACTAGAAATGATTAATGTCCGGACATTTAGACTGTACGTCCGTGTCTGGACATTTTAGGACATTAATTATCATTTTCAAACATTTTTTCAAACAAATGACATTTTGTAATTAATGGACATCATTTGTGACCTTGGGCTTTTATGTCAGTATTTTGACATCAAATCAGCGTTTCTCCTACCCAACCCAAAATCGTGTCGTGTCCATTTAACATCCTATATGTCCTAATGTCCCCCGTCCATCTCTAGTTGAAACTAACATAAATATAACTAGTGAACTGTCAACATGTCCGCCAACGAATGACAATGATATGTTTCGTGGACGTTGCCAGATTGTTCGGCGGAGGTCTTGTTATTAAAAATGAAAAATTAACCTTAATTTCACTGTATGTGTGAGTCTGTGTGTGTTTGATATGATAATTAACATAAAAGTTAATGATTTGATAAAAAAAAAGAAAAATACCGGTCCATAAGCCGTCTGCAAAATAAAACAAATGCTTTTATGTTGAATTATGTACAACACTAGATAGCGTTATTAAGATTTTCAGGTGAAGGACATTTTAGGAAACGGGACTTGACAAGGCCTGTATTCACGTTGGACGCTTAGACGCTTTACGCGCTCGCGCTTAAAACACTATTTTCTGAGCGTTCTGTAGCGCCATGAATCAATTTCTAAGCGCTCACATCTCCAAAGCAAACATGTTTCACGCGCTTATAAGTACCAAATAATGCCTAAGCGTCGCAACGCGAATCGGAATACTTAAAAGATACTTACAAAGGCATGTTCCGCATGTAAGAAAGCTCTCATTGAAATCCTCGTAATTGATACTGACTGTTTCGACGAGCGTTGAATTCATGCTCACCATTCTTTCACCCACGCGAGTTCTGCAACAAATGAATAACAACTTTTTTATTGCACAAATACAATCTTATTCAAAATGCAATCGCAATGAAATCGCAAAAATTGTAAAACAACAATCTCAACTTGAACATTTATTACAAAGTAATAAGAACTTCTCATTATTGTTTAATAAACAAGCAGAACGTAACGTGAATTGCAAAATCAATATGAATGTTAAATTTCGTTTCGCCGATTGGGGGTACTTGGTACTTCACTGAATTATGTAAACAAGTAAAATAGTAAACATGGCCCACTTTGAGACTTCAACGCGCACTTTAATTTTTCATTAATTGGATTAATATACAAATGTTAAGTGGATGTTGTGCATGATTGGGAGATAAACAAATGAAAATCGAAGTGAGATAAATAAATATTGGAAGCAGCATATTGAGTATTTTATTATATTTAGATTCAAGCACGTAGCCAGGAATTTTGTTCGGTGGAGGCTGAGGGGGGCTTTAGCCTCCAAGCCCCCTCTGTGGCTACGTTCTGTTTAGATTTATTCACTCAGCTCAGACTTAGAGAATTGCGATTTACAAGATTACATTATCAAAACTGTACTTTTTCAAATTATAAATATGTTCCCAAAGAAAATAGCAGATAATTTTATTTATACAGGGTGTTTAGTCATATATAACCACACCAGTTTTGATCACGTTGAAATTAATTGACTCGTTATTGTATTTTAGGAAGTTATTTTAGTTTTGGCATGGATTTAAAATATTTTCTCACGAATATGCATATAGATACGTAAAATGCGTCAAATATGTATCTAAAATGTGCAATTTTGCGCAATACCTATAGTTACAAGTGATGCATCGCATCAGTATTTTAAAAACAAAACAAAAAAAACTTTATTTGAAACGATGTGAGAATGTAATTATAAGGTACTTAACATTGAAACTTGAAACATCGTAACATTGTAGAATGTTAATAAAATAAATAATTAAATAAAAGTGGCGGTCTATAAATTACAGCTATTTACCGTGCGTTTATTTTACCGTCGAACATAGCATGTCCTATGTTCACAGCGAAAATAAACGAGTCAAACTCATGGCAGTGGGGATTTGTAATGTTAAAGACACACCGACGGACGGGCAGAGAGAGAGAGAGAGAGAGAGAGAGAGAGAGAGGGGGGGGGATGTGAGACTGACGACGACACACCATAATGACAGAAGTCAGTGCATCAGTGTGAGAGCAATTTTGATGATTATTGAATGTTGTGTGAGTTATTTGCAAGGCCTAACCCTCGAGAAAGAAGTACACGATTGATGAATAATTTGACGACAATCAATTTAAATATGACAAGGAACAGAACTGACAACTGACAGTATAACGACATAATCATAAAAATTAATTACTTTGATCGTGCATGAGTTTGTCACTTTTGTTTTAGCTGCGAACATTGCGTACGCCACATGCTATGTTCGACGGTCAAATAAACGCACGGTATATTGTATATACAAATACAGTTATAATTTATACCTTCCATCATTTTTTTTCGTGCAGAATTTTCTTCAATTAATTTTTTACCGATGAATTCTTTATTGCTATAGATTCAACAGGTAATTTATTTTAATCATATTTATTTCCGATACCTCAATTTCTTTATTTATTAAACCTATACAGGGTGTTTCAAATATGATTTATGCAAGTGTTTCTTCTGAAGTCTTAAATTTCGTCTACTCTATAGAGCATGGATGGCAAATACGTGGCACGCGAGAACATTCTAACGGCACGCCAATTCCTGAAATTACCGTATCGTATATTTGGCACCTTTGGTGGCACGGGCAACTTATTAAGTTCCAAGTTTTATGCATTACAAGGCACATTGCTGCAAAATAATTTTCCATCGCTGGTCTTGAGGCCTTTACGAAAACTGATCCGATCAATAATCGGATTCCCTGGGTGCGTTCCGGTATCGTTACACAGTGTATAAACGAGAGCGTGACAGCTTGTCAAAGGAACGAACGTGACAGCTTGTCAAAGGAACGCACCCCGGTGATCCAAGTGATCCGATCAGTTTTCATAAAGGCCTTAATATAATTGTTCTAGATACGAATGTTGTTTCGAGTTGGGATATAGACACCCCGTGCTTGTGGATGTGATATGTTGAAGTTCTCAATGCTATGCACCAAGTTCAACTATACCATACTTTATTTGTTGTTGTTTTTTCAATTATTAGTTTAAACATCTAATTTATTTATAAATATTACCCAATTACATGAATATTATTGTCGCGGAAGATTATCCCCGTGGCTGGGGATGTGATATGTTGAAGTTCTCAATGCTATGCACCAAGTTCAACTATACTATCGTGGTTATGTTGTTTCAATCATAGGCGCCGACTTTATGATTTTCTCAGTCAGGGGGGCCGGGGCCAGAATAAGAAAAATAATAATACGATTTTAAAAAACAAAACAAAAGTTAAGACATTTATTTAACATGTATCTCATACATTTGGTACCTACTATACATTTTGGGCCCACCAATCACGCTTAACATTCAAATTTACCGCTCATTTGGGAGCAATTGCAAAATGGTTTTTTCGCACTTGGCGGAATTGGAGATTTCTCAGGGGGGGGGGGGGGGGGGGGGCTCCCCCCCCCCCCTCTGCGCCCCCCCCCGGTTTGCCCCTTTTTTTTT
>JARJEB010003938.1:0-22306 GCA_030264535.1 Liometoxenus newtonarum
TATTTTTGTTTTAAATTTCGTTATCGATTTGATTTCGTTATTATTATATTACGAGACAAATCTGAGTGTAGAGCTTCTCCCGCTTTGAATATTTGGTCTCTCTCTCTCTCTCTCTCTCTTTGTAACGAAAGAAAGCAAGTAAAGAAGTAAAGACGAAATATTGAAAGAAGCGAAAGCAGCGATGAGCATAAAACGAAGTAAACGCGTGCAATTAAGAGGCGGATGATGGACGGCTGCGGAATCGTCGACGATTTGTCCCGAATCGTACCTCGCGGATCGTGTTGATTGAGATAAAGCGGGCCGGCGCCCCGACCGGTGTGATCGGAGCTCCGGCATCTTCAGCATGCCAGCGTCCCTACTCCAGCATCGCTCGCTGTATATCAGACACTTTTTGCCGCCGTCCATCGCATCGCCAAGCAGAGCTTTCGTTGCTGCTCGGGTCGGGTTGTCAGGGTGGGGCTCCACTAGATCGATGTGATGTGTCGGGGTGGGTTTCTCCTTTCGTTTCCTAGCGACGCGCATCGCAGCATCTCTCTCACTCCAGACCGCCATTCTGCTCCCAGCCGCCGACCGGATAGACCGGGCGCTGGCGGGTAGGGCTATCCGCGAGGTCCTCGGACGATCTCGTGCATGAAAACAGCCCCGGAGCATTCATCCGCATATATACATACAACCACTTATGAGAACGTGGTGACGTACTTTCAGGTCCGCCCGTGGAGGTCGGAGTCACCATGTACGTGTTGAGTATCAGCTCCTTATCTGAAGTCAAAATGGTACTAATTTTTATCATTTTACTTAATAACATCTTCTATACTTACTGCTACTTATGAAATCAATCAACCAAGCATTCAGTTACGAGCAATTAACAAACAAAAACAATTCTGTTCTAACCAACAATTTAGCTTTCATTCGTTTGATTGTGTTTCGATCGTCTTGCTCATAGTCTATATTTTTGTTTTGTTTGTAAATCATGTTTATAAGTGGACAGCTCTCAGCTCCATAGTTTTGCATCAATTTAACTGTGTAATTGTTATAACATAATTGAAAGCATAGTTTAATGATTTGAGCAAATCTTCTGTGCAATTTTTGTTTTATTATGATTTTCATTTGTTTTGGCCGACACTTGAGACAGGACATACAATTTTGTTTTTGGTTCTCTATATCTATATCTACATATATGATCTCGCACGCCCGCACCCGGACCCGTCCCTTGATATGAACAATATAACGCGCGCTGGCACTATTTGGCGGCCTGGGGGTAGCGGGTTGCTTCAGGTAGCTACGATAACAACGATATTCCTGATATTCTTCGCTTGCAGGCCAGCCCGTCGAGGTTGGGATCACAATGTACGTGCTGAGTATCAGCTCGCTGTCTGAAGTCCAAATGGTATATCGGACTAGTTAACTTTATGGTTAATTGTTTTGTACCCCCCCTTTTTGCCAATAATTTTATCCGGCCCCGCGGTGCCTCTCTCGTTTATTTTTCTTCCGTGCATCCGTCTGCCAAAAACACCCATTCTACCCTCTCTGTGTTTCTCATCCCCCCCGAAAATCTATTCCTCCTTCTTAACACGTACTTTCATTCACGCATGCATCACATCCGGGTCGCGAATCAAAACTCTTGTAGAACTAACCAAACCAACTTACCTAACCATTGATTGCAACCCTGTCATAACCATGCTACATATACGATACGATACGATACTCCGAGAGGAGAGCACCGCCGAAGTTGTGGTTGCCGTTTGTCGCCGTCGTTTTTCCAGGTCTCTATATAGCTAAATAACTCGAGATGAGCCGATATTTGATATAACTATACCGAAATAGACGAGAGAGGACCGATGGCAGGCAGGTCCAGGGCACGTTTGAATGATTTGGTTTTCATATCGCGACATTTGCGGTTACAGGCCCCCCTGTGGAGGTGGGAGTCACCATGTATGTGCTCAGTATCAGCTCCGTCTCCGAAGTTCTCATGGTACATATCTTACTTACGATCTTCCTATATCTACATACATAAGCCGTCTGAATATGACTTACGTGTTGTGATTGAAACACCTCTATTGTACACTTGTATACAAACAGTGTATTTACTAACTTATATACTGTATTTATATACATACTACAACCATCCGGCGGACGATATCCGCACCGGACTGATGTGAATGTGTGTATTGTGTGTATGTCGCAGTCTTGAATACTTGGACTGTGTGCATGGCCTCTTCAGTCTGTGCTGGCTTTGTATATTTCAATATTATTATACGTACGTATATACCAACTACACATTCAAACAAACAAGTAACCAGAGACAGTTTACAACTATCACAGACACACCACTCATTTAATCTCGTTGAACCGAATTGTGTAGGAAGGGCGTACGGGAAACGCCGCCGACAAAACAGTACAGCGTAAAAGATTTGTGCTCGTTTTCCGTGTCCAAGCAATAAATTCTCTCTTTTCAAAAAAGAAAAAACTACAATCACGAAACAAACAGAAACAGATTTCGAATGAATAAACATTTTTGATTGGTGACTACTTATTGTTGGTTATTGATGTTTTGTATACTACCACTAATGATCTCAATATCAATATGTCAAATTGAGAAGGGGCCCTCAACATCATGCCTGTGGAGCGCCGACCACTCCACTGTTTGATGTGTGGACAGCCGCCGGGTTCGAGACCCCGATGGAAACCAAATCAAGGTTTAAGGTCACCGTAGAACGTGACCCTGGCCTGCCCCCCTTCCGCCAGCTCTGTCGAGCGCGCGTTATCCGCACTCCCCCTTTTTTTTAAACGAAACAACCACCTTCACCCTTTCAGTCATTCGAGTCAGAAACCTTCTTCTCCCGACCCGATACTGCTCTCTTTGTGCTATCAAACGTCCTGAAGGTCCTTTCTTCGATTCCAATTTTCATTGTCCCGCACTTTTGCACACGGAACCCGCCAGATAAGTAAATGCCTCAGTGTCGGCATGTATATGCATGAGTTGAAACCTTCGAAGCATCCTTTGCCAATACGACCATATCTTACAAGGAGATACATCAGACATCAGACCTGAAACAATTTTCTGCCCAACACCTCACACCACTCAACTCCAAAACCGACCAACGCCCCTGAATACCCACATTACCAAAACTTGACAACACCAGCACGAGGAACCAGGACAACATATCCCATCATCCGACATTAACTACTTCCCCGAATCAACTATCTCAAACTCATCTCGACTGCATAAATAGTTGAACCATCATTTCGTCATTAAATAGTCAAGTACCTTCTGTATGCCATATAGAATTCGTTATTAGGCTCTCATCATATGCATATTAAGCAAGTGTGATGATTTTAAGGCACACACATAGTCGCACTGCGTCGCTGGCATTCAGCCAGGAATACAACCAACCATCCGGACCAAACCAACCAACCGACCGACCGACCGACCGACGACCAAACCCCCCAGCCCAGATGTTCTCATCTACTCATTTTCTGTAGAGCTATAGTTAGATAGATATATATTATCAGTAGACTTACTATATACCTCACTACCTAACTACCTATACCTATAACGTAGCGTAGATAGTAAGCATAATTGGAAAACTGCTAACAATACGTGTTGCATGTGGAAGTATGCAGCCAGCTAATCTGCCATGTCATTCTCAATGTGCCTCGATGTGTTCGGTGTTCCCTCGCTCAATGTACCCTCACCTTTTCTTTCTATCTGCATGTATTACAATTGCTTCAAATAAAAATGTGTATATATAGCTTTCCGCCTCTTTATCTTACAATCAATGTATATCTGCATGCACGGCTTTAAATCGGTCGTATCAATATTTACTACGTTCGAAGCGAGCGTCAGATCGATTACTTCTAAATCATTGGCAAATGTTTGCAGCGCGCAAACAAGGTGTACATCGCGTTTCTGTTTGAATACTCCCTCCTCACGCTCATCGAACGACAGACGTCCTCGACGTTCTTCGAACGTAGTAAATATTATTCTCTTCACATTCGGTAAATATGTATTTTATGCCATAAGTGTAAAGAGTATAAAGAAAGAATATTTAGTGCCGTAGAGCGCAAAAAATATAGTAAAATAAGCATAAAAATGCCGATCAATGCGTTTCGCGTAGTTGTTGCGGCGCAAAGATCGAGCACACACAGAGTGCTGAACGTTTCACTAATCTGTGCATTTTCTATATGTTCGCATTTCCACATGATGCGATCGCGACGACCATGATATTCAACAGGACTTTACACTGGATTTTTACTTTCGACAATTTTGGACCGATCCACGTCTGGCCTTCCGAAAACGACCGGGCGTGGAGACACTCTCCGTGGGTTCCGAATTTATCAAGAACATATGGGTCCCGGATACGTTCTTCGTCAATGAGAAACAGTCGTACTTCCATATTGCAACCACATCAAACGAGTTCATTCGAATTCATCACTCAGGATCGATTACTCGAAGTATTCGGTAAGCAAAGACAAATCAAATCGAAAAGATATAGACAAATACATTTCTTGTATATTACTTACTTCGTATTTCAGATTAACTATAACAGCATCCTGTCCCATGAATCTACAGTATTTTCCCATGGACCGACAATTATGCCACATAGAGATTGAAAGTTGTAAGTATCTTATTCCTTCTTAATATTTACAAAACTAACTGAACTATTAACATTTACTAATAATTTTAATACTAACAGAAGTGCAATTATCTAAAAAAAAATCAGGATAAAATTTTAAAATTTTAATATTGAGACAGAGCTGGCTGCGTACCATAGGCAACCAGACGGGCGTTCTCTTGTCGTGTCCGTTAACACGAATACTGGTGTTGTAAACATTGTTGTGCCCTAATGTCTTGCAACGCGAAACGATCGCACAAATCGTCGTGCGATCCCATCGAAACATGGGGGGTTTCGAATATGCCTCCAAATTTGGACTACCAAGTCACCAGGCAAAACTGCCCGTAACGACGAGTTGTTGTGCGATCGTATCGCGTTGAAGTGCAAGACAATAGGGCACAACAATGTACATAACACCAGTGTTCGTTAACGAACACGAAAGCGGACGCTCGCCTGATTGCCTATGATGCGTAGCCAGCTCTGTTTCAATATTTCTAACGCTATATACCCATGATTGAATTTTTGCAAGTAATTCGTTATTGTAATTAAATTACTTAGTCGAAATTATTATGCAATTTTTCACAGATTCAAAACTTTATCAGAAAATTGCATCGTGGGTATATGGTTTAATATTTATACACGCGTGCTTTCTTTTTTATCTCTTTATACATAACTTCATCTTTTTATTACTGTTTGATACGCAATTACTATATCGTATCATACAAGTATATGATGGGACAATTCGAATTCCTCTAATAATTTATGTTGAAAATTACTGGACAAATACTACAATACTTCATTACATATACTCTATATCTTGACTATATGTAGGTATATCTATTTAGTTTGTAAGTGGGCATCAAAAGATACCTGTGTTCGTGCTTTTGTGCAATGAATCAAGCAAAACCTATTATGTGTCTATTTCTATATACTTTAACATGCATAATGAAATAATATAACAAGGAGAAGCGAAACTGTATCGTATTTGAAGAAAATACGATCCGTGCAAAACCAATACGTACTCTGTATACTTACTATAAATGCACTATTACACATTCAATAGACTGCTCGATGAGATAAACTCAAACGATTGCCAACGAACCGATTGAACGATTTCAACAAATAAATATAGATACTACACATCAATAAGTAGATTGAAAACAATTGAAGACGATAACATGAGTTTGAAACTTAAAATTACATATTTCTTTCAGTTTTATCTTTTCCAAGTTAATCAAAAACTGTTTTAGTTTCATTTTTCAATGAATTGAGACATAATAGTTATTTTCGCAACAAGTTGCGGTGAGAAGGGTATTATGAGCGAGCACGAGCGAAGCGAGTAATAAACACAAAGAGTTTGCACACCGACAATCATATTTTAGAAACAGTCACTAATGCTTGAATGCAGAGTCAAACAACGTCAAACGGTCGAACTCGAGGTTACACGTCAGCGAGCACGTAGAACTAACTATCTCAAAACGTCTGCAACCCAAACAACAATTGTCCATTACTGCATTGAACTTGTAACGAGTTAGAAGGAGATGGACATATCACACTGTTATATAATGAATAAAAGTGTAACCATTTTCTTGATTGCCTTATGGAACTGCGCTACATTGTCGAGGACGAGAAGTTGGCAATCGTTGTTTTCATTATTTATAATAATGTTTTAAAATATCTTGCAGTCTATTTTGAATGTTTCTTCTCTCTCTTGCTGATTTTCTTTCTAAATAACGATCAATAATTAGCTATATACATATAATGAACAAAGATATTGGCTTGTTTTGGGCACAGAGCACCACGCACAGATAGCTCTTGGTCTGTGCTGACACGCAGGCCCGTTTAGTCCAGCCAGCGGACGATTCGGGCCCCGCAGCCGCATTTTCCCAAATGAAATATTTGCGTTCTTAAATTCTCTGAATATCTACTTATTTTTATCTTAATTCTTCTTGTTTCATTAATTTCTATAAAATTTATGTTTCTTTAAGTTATTTTTTAAAATATTTATATATAAAAAAATAATGAAATACATCCCTTTAACTATTTCGTTTCCTATATATACTTAACAACAAAATGATTAATCTTTCTATATACATATGCCTATTATAAATATTTAAATGAATTGTATGTTGTGGTTGGTTGCGGTCTCCTTCTCGAATACAGCACCCGCGGAAGGACCGATGATAGTGTTTCCGTACTTATTATGACAAAGCATATAAAAAATATTGTGATATGTACAAATATCTATGAAATTTATAAAGATCAGACAATAACTTCTGATCTTACCAAATATTACTAATATCTACATTTTACTAAATTCCGCGTGAGCAACAACAGCAGTACGGCCTGCTCACCGCTACTGCACCTTCAATATACAAAACTAAATCCACAAATTTATGCCAGAAACGTGACGGCCCAGACCGGACATTCGCCAGTCACGCAAATTGTACTTGATGATGCTGCAATCGAACGTCATACCCAACAAAATCGACTGATTATGATATTGTCAGTCGACGAATACATTTTCTCAAACGGCCTCACCTCATATATATCATATTTTAAAATAAAAATGGGACTTTACATAAATGCGACAAATAGGGCCGATATAAACATAAATTGCGACTTCCCGGCGGCCAGTCACTAGCATGACCCCTAAACATCTTATTTTTCTAGGTATAGGTACATATTAGTGAAAAGCATGTGATACTTTACGTATAAACATTTTAGTTCATTTTGGCATTATATAATATATTATGATAGAATAATCTGCAGGATGTTTCGATTAATATCGCAAATAGATATTAATTTTCAAAACAAATTGAGAACTTAATTTGGAATTTATTGGAACACCCTGTTTTACCTACCTCCTATAGCTAAATAATATGGATTCGCCTATAACTAGCTAGTTTGTGTGTATGTGGCTTATGTGCTTGAATAGTAATTGAAAGATTGAATGAGAAAATTGTGAAAGATGTTTTGGTCATATACCTACGACCAACTCCCAAAACGTGTCCTCTCTCATTTCAAGTTAATTCCAGGTCTCCTCGTCCATAATAACCATCTTTTATGTTGAAATGGACATATAACATTTCCTGAAGCCCTCAAGGAATGGAAAGCCACCCGGTCCGTCACATTCCTTCATTCTCATCATTTCCATCAAAATAGACTTGCATGCCGAATAATATCTGTTTGTTTGGTATTATTAACAATTCTAGTACAGAAGCTAGCGATGATGATAGAAACTAATGTTAAGTGAGCACGAAATGTTGTTGAACATCAAAACCGAGTGCCTCATACTATTATAATCCATGTGTGAGCTTTGCACGTGCTTGTGCTTATTTCACCATTTTATGTACAACGGAATTTTCTATTTGTTGTATCTCTTTCTAATTCTCTGTATATTCTGAATTTTCTTTTGTAATTACATATATCTTTATCCCCTACATTATGTTAATTTATTACTTGAAAAATTGTAATTTTAGATTTTACCGGAAGAATTTTATTTGGTTTTTGATTTATTGGATATATTTTTATGATCAACGAATTATATACCTACATAAATTATTATTATCATTACTTTAACATTTATGATGATTATGTTTATGGTTCATGTTACGTTTACGTATACAGTAGTGGTTTTATCACTCATGTAGTGCATTCAGTGGAGCGGCAAGCTGGGGCAAGGGTTGATGTATCCGAAAATACTCTAAACTAAACTCTTAATATGAGCAAAACTTTTTCGTATAGTTCGTGTGTTCATTTTCAATAAAGTTTTATCGATTACCGCAAAGTCATATATGTAATACTTATACCTACAAGTATTTATACGCTGAGGATTTTGGTTTAAGGTCTTTGATAAAAACTAAAAATACTTCCACCAAGGCTTTTATAGTAACAACAAGATCAAGATGCAAGCGGATTGAAGAAAAGTTTTGAAATCCTATTGTTGATATAAGAAAATTGCACACCAGCTAGTCGCTCCACCTAAAAAACATAACCAGGGCTTGGATCTGGTAAATATTAGCGATAAACGTTATTATTTTTGAATTTAACCTTTAAAAAAATTTATTTCAAGTATTCAAGTAAAGCGGGTTCTGGCTCAGAATCCTATGTAATTTTAAATGGGGTTAAAATCTGGCCCAAAATGGTGGGGGTAAAGGTGGGGATACAATTGAGCGCTCTGATTGGTTGAAGTGTTGAAGTGGCGGGGAATTCAAATTTAAAGAGGATAACTTAAGAGGATAACTAACTCGCGCGCGCGAGAGACCGGGCTGTACTTTCCTAACTAACTCTCGCGTGCGCGAGTTAGTTATCCTCGTTAGTTATCCTCTTTAAATTTGAATTTCCCGCCACTTCAATAATTCAACTAATCAGAGCGCTCAATTTTATCCCCACTTTTACTCCCACCATTTTGGGCCCGATTTTACCCCCTTTAAAATTACATAGGATTTTTAGCCAGAACCCACTTTACTTGACTACTATTTCATTTACCGGTGACCTCTTCCGTTTACCGGTATTTTAATAACGTTTCCGCGCGCATGGCATTTGATATTACTATGTTAAAATTAATTTGCAAAAGCAAATGTTTAAACTATTAATACTTTTAATAAAATGTAAATGAATATTTAATTTGAATGCAAACGATTTTTGCCGGTAATTTTTTGCCGGTAAAAGAGTTACCGGTAATTACCGTTAGGTATTAATTAAACAATACCATTATTTGTAGCGGAAACGTTATTATTTTTTCGTTAGTACCGGAATCGCTATTGGTTTCGGTTCCAAGCCCTGAACATAACTGATGGCTGGTATCATATTCTGTTATTTTTCTTGTTTCCATGATTTTTATTAAAGATCGAGACCCCATAAGTATTACTCTTCATCTCTATTCTGATACTCTTTCGATTTATCAATAGACAATGTTGAAAACAGCAAAATACCTCCAGAAAATTAAAATGATAATTACCATCTTTAGAAAAGTAGTTTGTAGCCATTTGTTTGAGATGTGATGAAAATTATGGAATGGTATTACATCCCATCTATCTCTATAGTAGAATGAGACGAGCGCTCAGAGAAATGGCACATGCGAGACCAAAAAACCGAAACGAAATGAAAATGAGTGGCAAACGAATTTGTTCACGTTGACTGTTACCATTCGGTATCATAATATAGTGATCGAGTATACTTCTGGGGCCACGGTATGATCGAATTCTCGAATTCCCAGCCGAGCTGTCGAATGACGTGCTTTGTCTGTTCTGGCGGCCGGGTTAGTCGGGTATACGATGCGAGATATCCGCTATAAATGGAACTCCGGTTCAAAGAGCGTCGGCATAAGCAACGAAGTGGAGCTACCACAATTCCGGGTGCTGGGTCACAGGCAGAGGGCGACCGTAATTAACCTGACCACAGGTAACCACCACATATATCCATCGAACTGAAACGTACCGAACACCAATTTCTGTCAAACAAACATCATCCCTCGACAAATTTCCTCGTTTTTTATCGATTCACAATTCCCGAATCGAAAATTAACTGATTAATGATTTTCCCCGACCAACTAACAATAACAGATACGATGACGAAGATCTGTGAACGCTTTTAGTCCTTCCATTATGAACGTACATTTTGCCTCTTTTCAAGGGGTCTCAGAGATATATTAACACCGGGAACCCTAACCTAATGGGAGATAAGAGAAATCACACTTTTGGAGTTCTCTCCTAGCGTAGGCAATATTTCTCTGAGACAACCAAAATCTATATCGACTATAAAAAATACTTCTTTACCTACCTAAATACGTAAAAGGACATATTACTTTAGCTAATATATGATTTCATTAAATATTTTTCCATTATTTTTGATTTAATTTTGAAAAGTTTTTGTTCGTTTTCATTTTGGTTGTTTGACCTTATTTCGTTTTGGTCCCGTTTGGTTTGATACGGCTGCGGAGTGTTGTTGCCATCAGCGAATTAGCAGTTGGCACTGGCTTGTGATTGCAGTCGGTTACACCATGCGGGATATCCGCTATAAATGGAATGAGGGCCCTAATTCGGTAGGGGTGTCCAACGAGGTATCGCTTCCCCAGTTTAAGGTGCTCGGGCACAGGCAGAGGGCCATGGAGATCAGCCTTACCACAGGTACCTGACCCGAGACCAATGCAACCAATTACCTATGTTTACCAACTCTCTTGCTAACTAAATGATATCCTTTATTGCTATTACTTTGATTAGAGAAATTTCAACAATTCATATTCATTCCTTCATCAATGTGATTGTAGATTCAGAAGTTTTTTGTTTTTAGTAGATACCTCTAGATCATAGCTAGATCATTATAATTGGTAGTTATGCTTAATTGCATGCTCGATGCGACGATATCTATACTACTAAAGCTTCAAGTACTTTATTCTGAACAAGTTCATAAGTACGTCAAAGGAGTAGTTAAGCATGGTCTAATAACAGGGTTCATTCATTCAGAAAGACACCACTCAAAACGAACGATACCTCATCAAATTATAATCGCATCTCATACTTACAGAAACCTAATTTTAGAATATTTTTAATTGGCGCATGCACTTCTACCCATCCAATTTTATATTGCTTATTAATATCTATATATCTAATAAAATCCAAATCCTCATGATTTGAACCTCGTTATGATTTAACAACCCACATTTTATTATCCTTTTTGAACGTTTCTTGATGTAAAGCATCCAATTAAACTTGGTGGTTGGTGCACACATTCATGATATGAATACGTTTAATATATAAATGTGTTTATGTGTTGTACCTCTACCATCTTGATGATGCGATGGTAAATAGGAAACTATTCTCGTCTGGCCTGCGAAATTCAATTCGTACGCTCCATGGGCTACTACCTCATTCAGATTTACATCCCGTCCGGCCTTATCGTCATTATTTCATGGGTTAGCTTCTGGCTGAATCGTAACGCAACGCCCGCTAGAGTAGCCCTCGGAGTCACCACCGTGCTCACGATGACCACCTTGATGTCTTCTACGAACGCCGCACTACCGAAAATCTCGTACGTCAAGTCGATCGATGTTTATTTAGGAACGTGCTTCGTGATGGTGTTTGCCAGCCTTTTAGGTACCTATATCTTAAAATTAATTCTGATCTAGTCTATCATCATTCTGATTTGCTTTGTCTTATCTTGTAGAATATGCCACTGTCGGTTACATGGCGAAACGAATTCAAATGCGCAAGAATCGATTCCTTGCCATCCAAAAGATCGCTGAACAGAAAAAAATGGCCGTCGACGGTCCGGACGGTGACCATGCTCCCAAGCAAACAGTGAGTAATCGTCCAAGACAATTTTCCTACGAGGTAAATTATGACAATCATATTTTAATTGTTGTTTTTGTGTCTTTTCTCTTTCTCTCTAAATGTGCGTTGTTTTTTTTTTTCAATTTATACGAAACGTGAATTCTTCTTAACAAAAAGCAAATGTTTGAGAAAATTGTTGTTTGATGTTTTTAGATGTGTTCATAAAATATGATGTATGTCAAAATGAGGGATACTTCTTAGTGGGAACCTTTGTTCCAGGAGGTACGTTTCAAAGTGCACGACCCGAAGGCACATAGTAAGGGTGGCACATTGGAGAGCACAGTAAATGGGGGCCGGGGAGGTGGTGGACCACCGGACGAAGAGGCAGCACCACCGATCCCACAACACATCATACATCCTGGGAAGGATATCAACAAGCTGTACGGCATAACGCCGTCGGACATTGACAAATATTCACGTATCGTGTTCCCTGTGTGCTTCGTGTGTTTCAACCTCATGTACTGGATTATCTACTTGCACATTTCCGATGTGGTCGCAGACGATCTAGTGCTTCTCGAAGAAGACAAGTAAATAACGAACGAAACAACGTCGCGTCTTTTCATTCGACAGCCGACTGTCGACTGTTTAAACATAAATATATGCGCATTCTGCGCACGTACACGTACAAGTGACTGAAAACTTAAAAACAAAACAAAAACGTTCATTTATTATGTTCACATTCTTTACATCTTTTTATCTAAATATATAAATATATACATTCAACTCATAAATGAAAAAAAAAACGGTATATGAAGGAAGAAATGCAAACAAGTGAAGGCATTCAAGAAGTAAGGAAGAAAACTAAAGATGAATGAAACACGAAGTCGTCGGCAAAGAAAAACGATATAAAAAGGAGCTCATAAACATTCGTGCATTCTCTGGTGAAGGCTTAAAAGACCATTATGCGAACAAATACAAAACAGAACAGAACAAACAAAATATATATAACATATAGGGTAAAACGTAACGAAACGATACAAAAAAAAAACTTAAAAATAACGAAAATTACGAGCAACATCAACATGCACGCACATATATGACATGATTATACTACGACTACTTATTATTATTATTATTATTATTATACAACTAGCAAGTAAGTAGGACGTGTGCAACAAGATAAAACAAGAAACAAGAAGAAAACGCAAATAAATAACAGAATACTCGAGTGGATCCATATAAGCAGTTACCACCTAGCGTAGAATGACAGAATAACCTACCAGAAACTTCACATCGCGTCTTTTGGCATCGTCGAGACTTTTGGTGACCTTCAACGTGTCAGCCATGTTGTGTACAGGTTGAAATTTGCGGGAAATTTGAATCTACTATTTGCATTGTGAGGTAAATTCAAATTTCCCGCAAAAAACACCAACCTCCACACAACATGGCTGACATGCTGAAGGTGACCAAAGGAGGCATGTCGAATTTCATTGTAAAAGATACGAAGTGTCGCTTCTGGTGATATAGTTTACGGAGACTAAACTCAATTGGCATTCGTGTCAATGCCGAGGCGCGCCCGAGAACAACATTATTCTGCTATTCTCACAGAATTTCGGGCGCGGCTAATTGAGTTTAGTTTCCGTAAACCCCTAACATGTATTTGTACGATGATGATACTTATAACTACTAGACTGCATAGCTTCCTCGGCGAGACGCGTTGTACATATTATACCCACCCCTGACCATGTATTCGCCTAAATTAAAACAAAACCAAATTAATTAATGGAACAAAGTTGAAAAATACACACACACACACACACACACACACAACTTACGTTTCGATTACAATATACCTAAGTAATTAACTTTGAAGGAAAATCAAATTGTAAATTGGCTTTGAGACTTCTTCACTGTAAAAATATATTTTTTTCTGGCGTAGAATGAAAAGTTTCGATTGATTAATTACATTAATAAAAGTAAAAGATGCACAAAGGGCCCAACTAAGTGGCCTAGGTGGTGTGGCGTCAACCATGCTCCTCAAAAACAAATTAATAAAAAGAAGAAAATGAAGATTGAAATAATCAACAAAAATGCTGAAAGTGTTAAGAATCGATGAACGTATATTTGCGTTCGATCTTTGTAGATATATTTCTACGTTCCTCTTTTATACTATAAATACAACACATGAAATTTCCACTTTATAAACTCATTGACAATTGAATTACACCTGAATGAACGTAATTTTAATACACAAACACATTGAAACAGACAAAATTGTCTTAAAAACTGGGTTATGAAAATGGACCGCCTAGTAATTATATTAGTTCGCACGCACATTTGTCCTCGCACCAAAATAATAATAATATGAAATAAAATCACATTCACACCATATTCACCCTAATAGTCCTAAAATAGACAAACACAAATCGTAAAATATATATTTAGGTGGCGAATAATAAATCAATTTTAAACGAAATAATTAATATATGTAAGACCGACATTATTTATTTTTGAGTAATTATTATAAGCCAACAATAATGATGATGTTGTCTATCTCGCCCACTTTCTCGTTCTCCATCAGGGATTTCAGGGATCCACTAACCAACATTCAAGAAAATAAAAACATATAAAATCAGGTTAAATCGCGTCGCGTTAGTTCAATACACAGAAACACAAATACTACCTAAATAATTGAAAATGTAATGAAAAATATCTAATGATAAAAATAATGAAATTAAGATTATGAAAGGACTAGATTTTAAAGAATTTTGCAGTAACTAACGGGAATGGAATGAATATAAATGAATCCGCAAAGTATAAACTATAAAGAAAATTATAATAACGTATAATATTTAAAACACGGCGAAACGAAATTCTAAACTGTAATATAATTATTACTTGTAATTATTATTATTATTATTATTATTATGATAAAATTAAAGATATTATATATATTATACATAAATTGATGATAACTAATAGGTATGACGATGATGATGATGATGATGATGATAATGATGATAAACGTTGATACGTTGATGGAATGATATAGATAGGCAGATATGCGCTCGTAGCCAATATTATTATATAAATACTAAAAATACAATTCGAATAAATAATGGAATAAAGGAAACAAGAAGCAAGTTTTAGGTAAAATAATAAGTAAGAATTGATGATGAAAAGAATAAATCAACAATAGTTTCACTGACTGTAAATACTTTTAGGACACAGTACAATTATTATTATTATTATTATTATTATTAATCAAATACATAATATAAATAAGAATGATGACATAAACAATTTTTATAAATTAAAACAAATTTACAAGAATATGTTTAATAGTAGAAGAAATGAACGGATTCAAAAACCTCCACGTTATGGAGATTTACATGGGCGGTGGTTCTTATGGGTGGAGGTATGAGATTGAGCTCAGATCAGATCTGATCTTATTTGATCTGAGCTCACTCTCGTACCTCCACCCATTGAACCTCCGCCTATGTAAATCTCCAAAAGGTGGTGGTTTTAGAATCCGTTCATTTCTTCTACTTTTAATATTGAAAGAAATGATGTTAAATTTTTGTTTTGCAATCGAATTTGAAATATTGAAATATTAAGAAGCACCTTTCTTAGGCTCGTTCTCAGTTGCGAATATTCGAATATACGGACAATTTGACAGCAACCGGAAACTTTTACTATTCCTACTTTTTGTTTACCCCACCCGTTTAAAAAAGTTAGGTTATAATCGCACTGAGAAGCATCAAAATCGTGAAAACTGCAATTTCCGAATATTCGCAAAATTTTTATCCGAATATTCACAACTGAAAACGAGTCTTAATTCAATAAATAATAGTGATGATTGTTTTCGTAAACATTTTAAGTAACATTTTAAATGGTTATTATACTATTAAAAGTGTAAAAAGGAAACCAAGTTACTACTTTCTCGTTTTTCATGAAACCAAACCAAATCAAATGAAAGTGAGCTCTCCGAATACTTGGAATCACAAAACCATCAGGTACACGCAAACACACGCAAAATAATGTAAATAAATTTATTATAATGCATACATACGAAAAAAAAAACATATATTCGTCGAGTCGAGAACATAAATTCATACATGATACATAGAAGAAAAAGTAATACTAATGCAGTGTACTTGTACATTATTACTTAATTAATTGATTGATTGAATGATTAAGAAAGATGAAGAAAACTATATTAATTAATATAATTAACAAGTTTATACATACATATACAGTTTCAAAGTAAGTGCAACTGCGTATATGGAAATTATTAAATATTTAAAAAAGTTTAGCGAGAAAATTTAATAAAAATGAAAAAGTATTCACAGTACTACCGTCACTATTAATCAATTAATTAATATGCAAATGCAAATGCAAAAAAAAAAGAAATAAGTTACAAATGATATAAGCCACCACAAAAAATGGAAAAAAGTATTCAAATTACGAAACCTATAAAAAGTAAAATAAATGAATGAATAATTAATATGATATGATAAACGTTATTAATTAACTGACTTGTAGCACATTTGCACAGAGTAAGAGTCTGACGTTTTAATAAGGAGCAATATTATTCTCAAGAGAAAATACATACAAAAATATTAACAATTGAATTTAACTTATTAAATTAAATCAAATGAATTGAAGAAGCTTATGAAATTATTGACTTTTGAATTAATTTAAATTATTTATTAATATTATTATTATATTTATAAAATTTATGGATATTAATTATAAAATTTTATTTATAACTTATTTGTTATATTAATTACTATAATTGATATTGATATATATTATTAAAATTCTATGAAATTATAAAATAATTATTAAAGAGAAAGTAAAAAAAAACATAAAGTGATTCAATTTTACTTATTTGTTTGATTTGTTGCATCTTCCCTCATCTTGAAATTTTCTTAATAATCGAATTATCAACGCGATTAAGTGAAGAATTAAACAGTTAAGTAAAATTTTCTATTCTATTATATTAAGTATTAATAATTAAACAAATTAGTAAAATTCGAATGTTACAGATTGCAGATGAACAAGATGAACAAAATGAATGAACAAATAAGTTTAAAGTCTTAATCAAGAAATGTATTTAGGAAGGTTTAATCTCGCTGGGGATCGAACCCAGATATGCTAGAGGTCTGGGTTCGATCCCCAGCGAGAGGTATAACTTTTCTTGTGAATTTAAAAATATTAAAATGAATAGATGAATGAACAAATAAATTTAAAATAATTAAATCTTAATCAAGAAATGCATTTAGGAAGGTGTAATCTCGCTGGGGATCGAACGCAGATATGCTAGAGGTTTGGGTTCGATCCCCAGCGAGAGGTATAACTTTACTTGTGAATTTAAAAATATTAAAATGAACAAGATGAACAGATGAATGAACAAATAAGTTTAAAATAATTAAATCTTAATCAAGAAATGCATTTAGGAAGGTGTAATCTCGCTGGGGATCGAACCCAGATATGCTAGAGGTTTGGGTTCGATCCCCATCGAGAAATATAACTTTTCTTGTGAATTTAAAAATATTAATTAATAGTAGATAAGAATGAAAAATTGCCAATGTGAGTTTAAGCCTTCCTAAACGCCATAACTCATGGTTTCCAAAGTAATTGAAATTGTATATTAATTAAATATTAATTTAAGCATGTTAAGAAGGCAATGAAGAAATAATTATGATTATGATTCATTTAGTTGTACTTTTTTTAATTCACTGAAAGTTACCTAGCATAGTGAAAGCGAAAGGGCAAAAGCACAAATGCAAAAGCACTTTTATTGATTGATAATTACGTTTTTATTTTGAAAGTAATCTATAATAAATAATACAATACATATTCATAATATGTATAAACACAGCGATTGTGATCTGCCAATTATTAACTTTTAACTTAAATTTAATGTAATGTAATGTTTACACTAATATTATAAATATAAACAATCACATAGATGACATCCGAATACACAAAACACAGACACACAAATGCATTCTTTTAAAAATTTTCCACCACGAAATGCAAACACGAAAAACATTTTAAAATTTACTCATCGTAAGGTCGTTAAATAATAAAAATTGACTAATTAACGTTAAAACGATCCGCGCTATTTTTATTTTATTTATTAAAAACAATGAAAATATGTTAAGAGGATATGATTAAAAAATTAAATAACAAAACTCGTTTTCCAAAATTTACAGTTTTCTTTTTTTTTAAGAAAACAACCACCTATTCAGGGGTTCTCAAAGTCATGGGTAATGGGATTTTGGGTGGGCCGCAAATATTCTTAAGAAATTAATGTGCCTGTGCACATTAATTTCTTAACACAATTTCGTAACAATTTCGTAACAATTTCTTAACGCACATTAATTTCTAGTTTAGCTGCCTAAACTATGAATTTGAAGCGAATGGGTCACGAAAATTTTTTGAAATAATTTTGAAAAGTGGGTATCACCCCCCCAAAACTTTGAGAACCTCTGACCTACATTATAAAAATAAATATAATATACATAATATATGAATTATACATAAAATATATATTATATATATATTTAGAAAAATAAAGCGGTGAATGTACGAGTTGGAAATTTCATTACTACATAAAATTATTATTATTATTATTATACATACGCATTATATAAAGTATTAAAAGATATGATATGCAAGTATTGGTATGTAATTGCAAAAGGACGTGGGTGGATTATTAGAAAGGAGTATGAAAATATATACTTACAAAATGTTTATACTGACATGCACGACTTCGAGCTTGTTGTTGGCAATGACGGCTGGCTTACGGCGGCTGCGGATGTTTCGGACGCGGCGTTGCAACGACTTTCACGGAGGGAGGGCACAAATTTCGTTGCATCGCCAACTCCCGCACTGCGAGCGACTATTGCTCACTATTGAATATTCTAAAGAAAACATAAACCAAAAAATTAAGAATTAAAAAACTATAAGTAAACACGTACATTAAACAAAGAGATAAATGTACCTATTATATTTCAATGAAAAGAAACTAATGTTTACTATTATTTATTCTTAATTATATTATTACTGAATTATTAATATTAATGATATTGATATGTATGAGGAAAATAAAAAATAAGTATGACAAGAATGAATTATAAAAAAATTACAACTACGTTTCACGTAGGTCAATATTGTTTGACGTTTTTATTTAAAGAAAGAAAATATAAAATTTAATGTCACTTTTAGTTTTTATTTCCATCTAGTCCCTTTGAAATCGGCAAATTTTGAACTTGGTACAACAGAAATTTTAAATGAATGGCTTTCGATTTGACCCAAAGAACTACTATAATTGCATTGAAACAGCTCCAGTGCAACTTAAACAATGTCTAACTGTACTGGAGCTGTTCTGTCGTTTCTGTGCAGCTCCGTGCTTCAAATCGAAAGCCACAATTGTAATGAGCTTTACACACGCCGAGACTCAACTCAAGTTAAAACTAAGGATGCCGATCTTATGAAAAAGAATCGATTCTTCGAATCGGTTCGAATTGGTTTGAAAAAGATTGATTCATAAATTAAAGGGACAGTATAGAATCGATATTAAAAATCGTTTTGTCCACCCAGAAGAATCGATTATTAGATTAATCGATTTAGAATCGGCATCCCTAGTTAAAACCGTGCAGCCCTCGTTTATCCAGAAAAGTCGGAGCTTTAACGTTATAGTAATCTCAATAAAAAGTCAGCAGGATGAGGTACTAACTGACAAACTATATTTTAAATTTTAACATCTTACAGTATTAATTGTTAAACAGACAAGGTGAGATATATATTTTATTCTTATAAATTTAATTTGTTCATTTTGAGGCTGATGAATGGCTGATGCCATTTTATTAACTGTTACAAACTGTTTGTCAAATATTTGTACATCAAATCTGCTTACATTGGTTCCATTCCATGTCTTACACATATTTTCCATTACATGAAATTCTCCAAAGTACTCCTAGCTGTCCTATTTTGTTAACATAGCATTGATAATGTGTCCGTTTTAGCTCTGAGGAGGGTAGTTTGTGTTACTCCCGAAACGTTAGCCTATGCTAATTAATAAATTATTACAGACCAATTTGTCCGATGAGTCGTTACTAATTCCTATATATTTTAAATGTTTGTTTTCAATTGAATTAAAAGCTGTAGTGTAGAGACAACATCAATATATTGAAAACCGCGCGAATTTGGGTTGTGCGTATGGAGGGAGGCAAAACCGGCAGTTCAGTCAAAACTGCACGAAGTTGAGTTAAGTCTGAGCGTGTGCAGGACCTCTAAGTTGATTTGATATGAATACATATGCTACAAAATAACCAACTGGCTCCATCTGGTGCCATACTTTCTTCAGCAGTTTCATGTTTGCTCAACTAACAATAACAATACAACTAGAAACCAGTGGTAAATACTGTTTGATGCAATGTTTCACACAAATTGCGAGATGCAAAGTGTATTTTAACTTTTACGATTTTAAAATCCTAAAATGCAATATTTTAGGTTAGGTGATAATTAAGTTTAACTTTTTAACGCAAGATCGAGCCATAAATCAACAGCTCTTTTACCGGAATCTGACTTACCGGTAATGGTCAAGTATATGTCACTTGTCGTTGTCAGATTTTCCCTTTTCCAGTCAAGTTGATGTCTTTGCTGCTTTGCATAAAAAGTATGGTTAATTTCGCATTAATATTTTTTATTAAAATGTAATTTTAGGTCGACATGTTATCGTCACGGTTTAATTCACGTGTTGTCTGCTCCAATGTGAATCGTATAACACGTAGTTTTGCCTCACAATCTCAAGAGCCAGCAAAATTAGCAACAACCAAAGACGGAAGTACAATCATTGCTTGGCATAAACAAAGCGATTTTCCTTATGAATGCACTAAACCGCTACCTGAAAAAGCTGTTAATACAACAGATACTGTGCTCAAAACGCAAATGTCACCAGAACTTTTCAAAATATTCAACAAAAAGTCGCCAGAATTAGCTAGATTGGAACTTATGAACATCACCCACACAACGGAGCACCGTTGGTTTCCAAGGGCCAGGGACAAGAGAGCTAAGAAGACACCAATGGACAGACAATATTTATAAGCATTATAGTTATCATCGTAAATGACTTTGATAAAAATTAAAATTTAACTATTAGATACAAAAGAAATTGACTTTATTTTAATTTTTTAATTAGTCAATGCTGTAAGGGCATTGACAACATTGCCATGATATTCTCGGAGAGTGCGTTCAGCAATTGCGCGTGATATCTCCATTTCACGAACAATAAGATCTACGTCTTCTTTCTTTATGGACACTTTGAGCAATTCTTTTTCACGCGCTTGTTTCTCCAACGCTTCTTTGTTTCGCTGATCACCGATTGCAGATATTGCTCCGGCAAAGTTTTGTGTGGAAATTTCTTTCTCTTCAGCGTAGTCTGTTACTTTTTCCAAGTCTGCTGCTCCACTATCGTATTTGGCTGATTTCTTTTGTGCTTTTTCTGGCAAGTCTTCGTCAACGGTTCCATTAACATTTTCTTCTTCTGCCATCTTTCCAATATTCAATAACAACGTCTATAATAACTATAAATTGGTGAAGAAAATTGAGAAATATTTGTAACGCGTTAATTTTCTTATAACCTCACTTACCGAAAATAAAATTTTATTTGGTGATTTTTATGTCATGAAATTCCCTAGACGAATATGTCAACTGCGCAAGCTCGTGAATGTTATTTTGAAACATTTTCATTTCCTTTTGTAGTTTAAATTGGTAAAACTAAAGTAATTTTACATCTACTGATTATTTCGTAATGCGAACATCAACAGAAGGTTTTTATAATTGCGCTCAATTTTATAATGAAACATTTATTTTGAACATTGAAATGTCTACGAACTGGAATGGACCTGGATTCGTTTTTAGGCAACCCGTTATCAAACTTTTATTCAACGTCTCAGCGAGCGAGTTTCATTGCCAATATTTTCGTCTCGTTGAAACCCAGTCATGGTAAACATGCCGGTGCCATACGCGAGCAAAAAGAATCGCCACGCATTCGCTTTCATTCGGCTTGCGAAGAGATACGATTATGCCCACCAATCACCGTACACTCCCACTCCTGACACAAATGGAGATGTTCCACGTTTCATCATGATGACGTCGCTCAGCTAATTTTAAGCAGCTGATCCGGACCATTCTGACGGTAGAAAGGAACACCTCTGCACCGTTAAGGCTTCAATTGCCTTCGTTGAGTTCGTGTTCTCGTTGTGATTTGTGAACGCACACAAAAATACGAACTCGAACGAATACGATTGGGGCCTTAGATGTGCAGCGGTGTTCCAATTGTGTATGGGGCGCATAGTGGTCCGAATCAGCTGTTCCATTAGAAGATCAAATAGGTCACCC
>JARJEB010003948.1:0-14065 GCA_030264535.1 Liometoxenus newtonarum
GTATTCATTACAAAGCTTTACATCTTCAACCCATTCCTCGTGTGTGCGTGTGTGTGTGTGTGTGTGTGTGTGTGTGTGGGGAGATGTTTTGAAATTCAAATTTATAGAAATCATGCGGTGCCCGTAGGTACAGGTCAAAAATAAAGCAACTGAAATATAAGCAGATTGGGCTCAAGTCTATTCCACGAACACAAATAGTTAAACCACACCCCATAAAATTATACAATGAACTTGAACTTATAGTTACGTCAAAAACATTGAAGTTCTTGACATGATGCGTTTGTAAAACGGGTTGATAAGTAGAAATGTTTAATACAAATATTGCGTGCTTTTTTTAGGGACTGGCTTAACTATTTGTGTTCATGGAATAAGTGCTAGAAGATTAGACGAAGTGAAAATCATATAATTAACAAAAAATGAAACATTTAAACAAGAAAAAATAAAAACAAAATAACTAGTAAATTTGGAAGACGAAGAAACCTAAAGATTGTGTATTCATTCATTTATTCGTTCATTCATGATATAGAAGATAGAAGATAGAAGATGAGCATTTCCTTCTCTAATGCCGTTTGCTCTTAACCATTTGACTATTTTATGAATGAACAGTAACAGAACACAACACAAACACAAATACTTGGCCAACGAAGAGACACGAGACACAAATCCAAATGAATGGATGGATAGAATTAAACACTGAACGACTTGAAACATGAAAGAGTTAACTAACTTAGGATGGTTTATTATAGGATTTGAACCAGCAAAGTAGAGCTATACTAACGAAGAGAAGCCAAACAACAAAACAACTAACTACATGTTTTCTCTTATTCTCTTCTTTTCAATTATATGAAGACGTCTAGTTGAAGTAGAACTTCTCTAAGCTAAGCATGGGCAATGAATTCATCATAGATGACACAAACGAATATACAGAGATCAGAAACAAATGAACAATTGTCAGTTCTATTCATATTTTTATGATTATAAGAAGTAAAAAGGTAAAAAAGTGTTACGGAACTAGCCATATTCTGGCGGTTTACCAAACGAACGTGTTTTCAGCTCAGGAAGTCACCTCGATTGAGTCGAGTTGCGGGCTCTGCCTCTTGCTTGGTGTCCGTCAAACCGTACGGACACGGTCCGTCGCACCCAAGTGCTGCTCCATTACAACAGAATTGTAAAGAAGGGAATATATGGCTGTTACAAATTAATTAAAAATCTATCGGGACCCTAAAATAGAAGTTTGCGGACCGAACTTGAAAGATGAGTGGAACCGAGCCGGGCATTCGTGTTTGTGGGTAAACGCTACAAAATAACCTTTTTGTGGTCCGAGTCTGGAAGTTCCCATATTAGTATGCCTAATTGCATTAAAAAGAAGGGATTCCAAAACTTTTTCAACTCCAAGACTTCTTGTTCAATTAAGACTTCCTGTTGTAGTATGTTCTTATAAGTTAAGATGGCGCTTAAATTATGTAGAAATCTGTATGGTTTAATGCATAAAAATAACACCATAAAGAGAAATTATATAATGTCCTCCGACTCCGCGGTCCATTTTATGAAAGTCCTGGTTGAAGCTGTGTTATTACAGTTCACGTTTCTCATCATCTTGTTAAAATGATCTAAACCCTATTCTAATTTATTGTTTAGGTTTCTATTCTATTGTAATCGTTACTTTAATCGTTTAATCTCATATACAAATCGGTTTAGAGATAAAATCAAAATGCAAATGGTATAAAACTATGCAAATAAGTCAGTTATTCAAATGCTCGAAGGACCAAACCGAAACTGTAAGCCTTTCTACTGAAATGAATGCAAAATTTTGACCGCGAATCTGATTAGATTCTTCTCTGAAAATGTAATATGTAAAGACTATTTACAAGAAAATGATAAGTTATCAGAACCTCTCTGGTTCCTCTTAACAGTCCTAACTTCTTTGACGTAAGACAGCTAACAACAATAATAACATCACTTATTCTTAAGTGTTCGTCTTCTAATCGAATCAAAGTTAAGATTTGAGATTGTTCTTAGTATTACTTAACATCAGAATTAGAGTAATGGAAGGTTTATGATTGACATAATATATGATTTAAACTAATGAAACAATCCATAAGATTATATAAGACTCTTGGTAAGTCTTAATATTGTAAAAGGGCTCATGTCAAAAGTCACCCTTCTATGTCAACGGACTAATTCCGCAATCATAAACGTTTACATGGCAATTCAAATGCTTGAACTATTTATGTTATATCCTATGTTAATATTATGTTTATGTCAATCATAAACCGTCCTTTACATTTAAAAGAAGGGAATGAAAAGTGTCTGGTTAATCTTAAACTGAAGATGCTCAAAAATAATAACAAAAAAAAATCAGGACACAGTACGATATAAGAAGAGATGATGGATGTCACAATGACTTGACGAATATACAGGGTGTTAAGAAATTAAGAAAATTATTATTGCAATATAACTTAACCAATTCCATCATTTCTGTTCTGTGCAAATCTATTAAGTTAATCTTACTTGTTTCAACACCCTGTATAGAATATGTTATTAGGGGAGACTCGAGTGCATAGTACAAATAAGTACCAGGTTCAGTAGTGTGGAACTGGCTGGAAAATAATGTAATCATTCAATTAAATCAAATTAGGTTGTTTTTATTAAGCACGACGATACTTATTGTGTCTTATTTTATGATTTCAGATCTTCTAACGAATCGGCACGAACCTTGTCGAAGTCGAACGAAAAAGCTAACTTCAGAACGTACATTTATTTTGAATTGTATAGAAATTAGTGAAATTAAAACTTCAAGATGGCTCTGGGTAAGTGTTTTCCCTTTTAAAATATCCAAAATGAGAAATCCAGTACTATTAATTGTGGCTAAAAAATGGCGGCCATGGCGTAAGATCAATGAGAAAATCATTAATCAAACTCAGGCTGCGTGACGCCGCGACTCTGACTTTGATGGTTTCTATTCGCTTGTTCCGATATCTCCTCGGTAGCTCAGTGGTATAGAGCAAGGCCCGGAAAGCCGTGGACGTGGGGCTCGATTTCCTGCTGAAGAGAAATTTTTCTTAGTCAGGTGTCGTCTGGTCTGACATTCATAGCACGCCTATGGTTAGACAAAAGTTTCATTTGGAACCGCTCAGGTTCAGTCATCACGTGCGCAAGTTTAGTTATTCTCTCGTAGCGCGGGCAGTAATAATTTCATTCATTTTTTTTGATATCTGTCAAAGGTATTATTGGATTCTCCTTCCCCTATTATTTTATTGTTGATTTTGCTTTCTTGTATTCCTTCAACAGAAAGCTTTCTTGTTTGAAATTGAAAATATATTCATCTCATGCGGGAAGACAAAAAATCCGAGAATAAAAGAATAATCAAATAGGTATAAAAAGAATGACGTAGACATAAAAAAAAGAATATAAGATATGGAAATATTTGTATTAACATCAATAGAAATGCAGTTATGTCCATTGAATTTTAATTGAAAAGAAGAATAAATTTATAACAATTTTCAATAAATTTTAAGGAAATAAAATAAATAAAATTTGTAAACAATGGTTTGGCATCAGGACTGGACTGAAAATAAAATAAAACCGGTAAAACGTTTGGATATGTAAAATAAAGAATAAAGTGAAGTGAAAAGATTGTAATTTTAAGAATCAAAAATTTAATAAGTAATTTCAATTTTGTTTGTATTTTTTTTATGTACCTAATTATAATAATTATCTTTATTATTTATAGATAATCCATCATATTTTTCAATGGCAAATCCACCCCCATTATGTTCCCTATCATCATCCCTTTCATCAACATCTTCGTGTTCGTCTCCACGCTCCCAAACAAAAAGATCTCTCCGCTCATTACTCCGTTCCCTAAGCACGAATTCTGCTGATTCCAATCACGAACTTTTCAAAACGGGCGCACCTCGTCTTTCCGACATCGCCCCCGAATTTAAATACCCCATTGAGCCACGACGTGCCAATTCGTTAAAGCACCGAACACACGTCGAGCATCGCCGCTCCGGCGGCATTTATTCCCCACTACCAACGCATGAAATCAACAACTGCGATGTTGAGGAAGACGATGCAAACACTGTGGAGGACGAAGACGAAGTGTTTTTATCGCACGAAGACGACACGAACGTGCGGTACTACAACGTCAAGTCAAAGTCAACACATCGATCAATCGTCAATAACGATCACAAAGAGAAACAATCAGTAATTGCAGTTGCACCTCGTCGCCATTCGATTAGCACGTTACGTTCGAATAATAATAATATTGACATCGAAGAACGACAACAACAACAACAACGATCGAGCATTGATTTACCGCAGGCTATTGTGCATGCGACAATTGATGGACAGTCGACGGCTTCATCACTTGCAAGTCGAATCAACATACAGATTGATGATCATAAACTAAGGCACGGATCGTATCCAAGAAAGCGGTGTATTCGATGTCCTAAGGGTAAGTCTTGAATAAATTAATAATTCCCATAATAATAAGTCACAATGAATTAAATAATGCTTATCCTTCCAGTTCAGGTGGCGATTTATTATCGCAGAGCGTGAGTTGCAACAAGTTTCGCACAATTAAGGCATACATGAAAAAGTGCAAAAATTAAATAAAAATTGTTGTTTTATGATTTAATTTTTGCACATGTATGCCCTTTAGTGTTGTATCTTGTCAGATGATGCCTTAATTGTGCGAAACTAGTTGCAACTCACGCCCTGCGTTAATTGGCATTCGCACAATTAAGGCATACATGAAAAAGTGCAAAAATTAAATAAAAATTGATTGTTTTATGATTTAATTTTTGCACATTCCCTTTAGTGTTGTACCCTGCTAGATGATGCCTTAATTGTGCGAAACTAGTTGCAACTCACGCTCTGCGTTAGTAAAACAACACCTGAACTGGAGGGATAAGCATTATTCAATTCATTGGGACTTCGTATTCCTACACCTCTTGGTTTACTTATCTAATATATTATCATACATTTTGAATAGTCAGAAAAGTCAATTGAAAATTTAAAATATATATATATTTATCAAATTGCTTGTGACTAGATCCCTTTAATTAATCGCGGAAATTACATTTATTAGTTCATTGAGCAATTTACTGTATTCGCTGTCATAAGAATTTATTTCTTCGCCAATGACTTCCTTCAAGAAATACGCATTATACTTATTATACAGGGTGAAATAAGTCACTTTCTAATACAAGTTGTGGATATATTTGGTTCCAAAGCGTACTTTAAAAGCAATTTAGTTTAAAACGAACAATATTGTATTGATATTATTGATATTGATAAGTAGGTCAATATCAATATTGTTCCCAAAACTTTTTTGGCGCACAATTTGGTAACCACTGGGTTATAGGTACAATCCTATATAGTTTGTCACGGTACGCGACAACTCGACGCTACAAAGTCGGCGATGCTCAACTCGGCCATGCCAAGTTGACGACTGTCAACTCGGCGAAAACGAACTTTTAAAGTGATAGAACACAAAAGGTTTTTTGCTATAACATTTTAAATGTTCATTTTAGCAGAGTTGACCGTAGTCGAGTTTACAGTCGCCGAGTTGACCGTCAAATTTAAAAAAAAAAAAATCCTAAGTTTTTTGTTTCAATTCAAATTTCTGCCTATTATTGTGAATGAAACACCTTGTAAGTAGCAAACTAGGTACTTGCTTGTCAGTTGATAAATGAAATGAAGTCTCGGAACAATTAAAACGACGCTAATTGTACTCATAAATAACATTCACTGATGCTTATTGCGCGCGTGTTCTCATTTCGTCGATACTTCTAGTAGTTTTACTTCTTACTTTTAATGGCTTGTATCTTTGACACTTATTTTTATTGTTGTCTTATCACAATACAAATATATCAATTTACAAGTTACAAACTTGTTGAAGTTTTACATCTTTACATTCTTTTACATGTTGTCGATGGATAAGACTTTGAAAGTAAACAAAACAGGAAGCTCGGTTCATTACAATTGAACAAACGATGAACAAATGACTGAGGGCAAAGGGTAGACGCAACTAATAACGGACTGCAAACAGATAAGAATAGTTTCAGAAAACAAATGACACTAAGAAGTATTATCAAACAAAACGAAAAAAAATAAAGCATAAGCAACACAATTATGTTAACGATTTTAATATTCCGGGGAATGTACGTCTATACGTCAAGTTTATCAACTTTAGTGTGACGACTGACGACTATGGGGAAAGTTATAATCGTATAAAAGTATAAAACTATAAAGTCTTGTAGGATTTTGTAAGTTTGTCAATGTTACGTGATTTTTGGTTTTTTTAATTATGAAAACGTGTGGCATTTTTGGATTAAGTATCTTATTCAATTGAAGTTTCAACGGTTTAATGCGGAAGTCTACGGTAATTTCTATAAATATATTATGAACTAATAAAAATTCGTGCGGTTGTTAACTCTTTGTCAAGCTTATTAAAAGGTTTAAAATTTCCAAATGAAGACAAAACAAAACGGTAAGCATACCCGTACCCATACGGGCCATACCCACAAACAGAATATTATTCGGTAGATTGGATAGCGACTTGAAAAAAAAATACAGGAAGAAGCGGAAGAGTAAAAAGTAAATGAGGAAACTAACCTACAGCTTAGTTAGCGTGTTAGAATTATTAGATTTTCCTTTAGACGTAGATGGTGATGGTTGAAGCTTGAGCTGCGCGTGACATCCTGAGCACGTGCATTATTATGATTATTTTTATATGATAATCACACGTATCGCACGTTTGCGCACACCTAGTACTACTACTAGTACTACATTACTGTTGTCGTTGCCTCTGTTTGTAGTTTGTGCCCTCTGCTTAGTTAATCAAGATGGCATGATGGCAGTGGCATGTTGGGATAGCATTCATAGAAACTGTAAACGTAAAGAATATGAAACGACGCAATAAATACCGCATGTGCACGGCTAGAAGAAGTGAGAAAGTGAGAGAAGAAGAAGAAGTTGTAACTTGTAAGTAAAGCTCTGATGGTGTGGCGTGTCGTGGCAACATGTGGTGAGAATATAACGATCTTTCTTCCTGGAAAGGAAGCAAAGGAAGTAGACAGAAACGAGCCGAGCATAATGTATCAATCTCTACCTCTGCATCTACGCATATAAATTTTATTTAAATATAAAAATAAAAATGAAAAAGATATAAAAATTGTAATCATTGCAGTAGTTGTTTTTAGCGGGTTCTGAGCCAGCCATCCAGCCATCAATAGTCATCCGTCCTCAACATAATAAACTATAAATCCACTTAATAATCCACATAATAATCCACATAATAATCCACATATAATCCACATTTAATCCACACTATTTAATGATTTTACCTCACCGCCATTTTTATGACCTCTTTTTTATTTTCGAGTAAATATTCTTAACTTATAAAGTATTGTATATCATGATGCAATAAAGTACAATATCATTAGGTATATAATAAAGTAGTTTATTGCATCATTATATAAATAGCTATTTTTGTTTGTTTTCCCTGTAAAATATGAAAAAGTTCTGAAAAGTTTTAAACTAGGAAACAAGCAAATCCAACTTCCAAACAAACTGTGAAATTTTATGGAAAAGTTATAAATATTGTAAACAATCTAAAAACACATGTTAGTTAGTTAGTTAGACACTTTAGTCATGCATACATCAGTAATTTTCTTGTTAGAAATGTAAATTAAACAATTATGTCCTAAATACGCAACAACAATGTTTATTTACACCATCAACAGTTAAAGATATGTTAGAACTTGCTTGTATTGCACTCCCGATGAAAGTTTATTTACACAATTTGGAAATTTGCTTCCTTATTAAAGTTTTATTGGTATTCACAGTGGCGTAGCAAGGCCACCCCCTTTTTCAATCAAAATATGCGGACTTTTTGTAATGTAATGTCATTTTTAGTAAAAGATTAATTAAGGGTGCTGAAAGAAAATAAATTATTCATTTACTGAAATGTAGTCTGTTTCATGTAACGACCTCTAGGGAAATACGCATTAACTAATCTTAATGCCTTAGCTCTAGATGTCAATACTTAAAATTACATTTTATGGAGAACCCCCAATTTTGATTTAAATTTTAAATAAAAATTTCGGTATTTTGAGATATTGGAATGCAACTTGAATTTCAAGAAGCGACATCTATACCTATTCGGCCGAAATGCTTAAAACTTTTTGAGATGGCGCTAAAAATTGGTAGATTTCTGTAATTATTCCGATCCTCATCAAGATTTCTAAAGGCGGGTTTTTACCAAAAAAGACAGAACGAAGATAAACACCACAGTCCCGGAGCTTCGCTTAAAACTTGCCTTCGACCAAAATGCTTAAACATTTTTGAGATGGCGCTCTAAATTGGTAGATTTCTGTAATTATTCCGATCCTCATAAAGCTTTCTAAAGGCGGGTTTTTTACCAAAAAAATGCAGAACAAAGAATAACAACTCAGTCCCGGAGCTTAAATTCTTGCTTAAAACTTGCCTTCGGCGGAAATGCTTAAAAATTTTTGAGATGGCTCTTAAAATTTGTAGATTTCTGTAATTATTTCGACCCTCATAAATGACAACAAAGTGCGTATCTATAGTTCGTTTTAATATGAATCGATTCAAAATTAAGAAAAAATTTTTTAATCAGTTAATAAACGAGTATATTTAGTAACCCTTGAGTCGCTATCTAGAATTTGAGTTAAATTTTTGAGGGTAATGTGGTTGATGTTGATATAATACCGCCAAACACTTGAAATTCTTTCACATCAAGACATGGATTAAACGATGTACAAATATTCGAAAGGAATTCAAAATTAAATGCCTAAAAGGTTTAAATATCTTAGCTTAGTGCATCTGTTTTGTGTTACATTCTCTTACAAGTTTCAAGTGAATATACTGATTGAACATTTTTGGCCCTGTGACCTTAAAAAAAAGTTTGATGAATCGTTGGCAAGTTTCTTTGTCATTTTGTTATTAAGCTTCCGGTTTTGTTTGTTAGTTAAGCCAATAATATGCTTGTTTCGACATTCTCAAGTTTACTAAGTTGTTGGTAACATAGATATTTCACATCCCCTAAAATAAAATTTTACTTGTGAAACTTTCACGTCAAGGAGATAAGAAATGGATTTTGTAAAGAACATCTCTTTATTTGAAGGGAACATAATGATTGAAAAATTGATGTAGTTTTTGAATCAGTTATCAGCAAATAAGTAACAAAATTTAAAAAAAAAAACATAGTTGAAATGTTGAAACAAAAATTCTGTTTTATTTTATGCTCATATTTTCACATGTTGTTTTAGACAAAACGCATCAATTTTATATTTCATATTGTAAAATTCACAAGCCCTTAAGATTGGTTTCAAGTTTTAGAGCTTTTTCGTGTGTTTTCAGGGATGCGCCCCGGTCCCAGGTCCCAGCCCCATGGCCATACATATATAAAATTAAGAAACATCTGTGTGACATATTTTTTGCCATTCTTGGCTCTTTCCACGTTTTCGGTTTCTGTGTAAAGTAAACTTTAACGATTTCGGACAAGACATAACGGTAACTAAAAGCAACAAGGGGACAACTCAATTCCTATTTTGTGCACTGCATGATAACTCATAACTTTTAACAGATCAAAAAAAAAAATATAGGTAAGATTGCAAACTGGGAAAGACGCTTACCGCACCGCATCAGAAAAATAAATCCAAAATAACACTTTAGCAGAAATACAAAATAAAATATTCAAGGGCATGGATGAATCATTGCGTTTTCTTATTTGAAATTAATAGTCTAAATTTACAAATTAGAAATTACATCTGGTTATCTAGATATGTGTATGTAAACGCACATGATATGAATTAGTATTTACTTTATAACTATATGATAATGATTCATAGAAAAATTTTGCGCTTGGAAAGTGTGGCGTTTGACAGAAAACAAAAGGAAACTAAGAAATTAATTTAAAACAAAGACTTTTGTCGCGAACATTATACGCATGAATAAAAATAAAATCTCTGAGTTCGCGTACGACGCAGCTTTATAGGTTTACAGCTTCTGATATGAATAAAAATTTTATATATGTTACTGTAAAAACCCGAATATTGGTAAATCCTAGGTTTTACCTGTACATCCTAGATTTTTTCATTATCAATAGCTGCATTAAGTATCTTTTTAGTAAAAATAGTTATTACTTGTGTGGGTTAAAATTTGACTGGTAAGACCTAGCATTTACAAATTTCGGGCTTTTACAGTAACATATATAAATTAAAAGCGACTGAATTTGAAAATGGAATTGTCGTTTCAATATTTACAAAGTCATGTGTAAGCAAATATTCATTTAGTCCTTTGTATTTCATTTGTATAGAATTATTAAATTATACAGGGTGTCTCAATTAAAACGGTACATAGAATTTAGATTGTTACATGTATTTCACTAGGTTCCATTTTATTTGGAACAAGAAATTACATTGTATGGGAATGTGGTATGGAACAACCAAGGTAAGGTAAGCAATCAATAGTGCAAATGCAAATCATTCTGTCAATTAAAACTTATTCATTGTTTTCATTCGATATTTTATAATTTCATTGATAATCTTGAGTAAATCAGTAATTTTAAAAATAATAATATGTTTAACAACTTTACTCAAGGTTATCAAAGAAATTATAAAATGAAGATATTTATTTGCATTCTTGGTTGCCTACCTCAGTTCCATATCTCATTTGGTAATTCCCATCCACTGTTATTTCTTGTTCTAAAATAAAATGCATTAATTGAGACACCCTGTATGTATTTGTTTGGGAATTTTGCACGAGTTTCCTTATGTTCATGCTAGCGCTATTTTGGTAGTATAATAACATCAGTATAATAATACCTAAAGCTGGAGACACACATGCGGTATTTCCCGAGTCGATTGACCAATATTTGCGGTTGCGGCTCAAATAGCCAGCGATTATCGAATATTCATCATTAGAGTATTTCGGTATTTGGCCGGGACACGGCTCGGCGAATGTGTGGTTCCGCCTTAATATAAAATTGAAACGAACAAATGGCAGAGACAGAACAATGCCCGAGCTACAAATGCATAACAAACAATAACCTGATTATGAATGCATTTGAAAAATTCCATCATTTGTTCTATAATAAGCCAACAAAGAAATGTTGGTTCTATTAATATAGCAGATATTAAATGCCCCAATAAAAGACAAATAAGTTGTTAAACAATAAATAGTTTACTAATTCATATCCTTAATAAAAGTGAAATACTGGACGAAATTAAAACTTTCTTGACCTTGGATTTTTGATAGTTTTATTGGAAATTAAAAATATGGTTTCTCATTATTAGAAACAAAAATAAATCTTTTTTCTTCTTTTTAAAAGTATTGGTACTTTATTCAAGATTAGTCGTCTTTTGTTCGATTTTAAATTGTTGATTGCTTTTTTAAATTCAACGAGATATTTGATTTTTTTAACCTATTAATTGGTAGTGTATTGTAACAGAGCGGTGAGCAAACACAATAATGACCATACAGCAACTTTATTGCACCAAATATAAGAATGACCCAAAAGTACAACGCAGTTACGTTATCAGAACAAAAAAAAAACTAGAAATCACAGGCCGCAAAGCCATACGCAACGAACATCACTGTTACTTAAAACAGCAGGCGCTACTCCGAGGGCGTTCGGAAGCTGCAGACCACGTACATCCGTACGGAACCAAACCGGGCACGAAATATGAAACACCCGAAGCGACTTCCGTCAGCCGGGAAAGCGACCATTTACATCACCTATATCAATAATTGTTCTTACAATTCCTAATCCAAAGAAAACTTACGATCCACGTGTAGAGCCAGTACCTACATACAGAAAACATGTGACGGTACAATTTGATGATTCACGTTTTGTGAATGATTTTCGTTTATTTATAATTTGGATTCAGTGATTCGAGGAATAAAATAATCTACCTTTGTTTGAATAACAAAATACTGACTATTCCTTTCAAAGAGTGTGGTCCGAATGGATTGTTTCCAAACGTAAACTTCGTAGTTAACTTCAAACATATCTGAAAAATAATAATTCTCCGTTTTCAGGCATTAATATAGTTCTTCTAAGCAGATACGAGTCATGATGGGCGTGTTCTGTGCTGCCATATTGCAAAAGTACACTCCACGCAAAAAGTACGAGATTATAAGTACGCCGCGAATTTTGAAAATTAGGTACGAAAATCATTCTTGATATAAATCATGACACACGTCAGGTCACTAATATTTCTTGGTTTTATTATTGGGTATCGCGTCAAAATAAAACACTATTTTATGAATATTCCATCAAAGTTTTTAGTTAACTTCAAACATATCTGAAAAATAATAATTCTCAGTTTTCAGGCATTAATATAGTTCTTCTAAGCAGATACGAGACATGATGGGCGTGTTCTACGCTGACATATTGCAAAAGTACACTCCACGCAAAAAGTACGAGATTATAAGTACTCCTCGAATTTTGAAAATTAGGTACGAAAATCATTCTTGATATAAATCAACAACAATCAATAAACACACGTCAAGTCACTAATATTTCTTGGTTTTATTATTGAGTATTCGCGTCAAAATAAAACCACTTCGGTTTCCTTAAAAATGTTTAATTTACTTCACATATTTTGCTAGGTTGATGTTTGCTAAGACTTAGACTTAGAAGCGTTCGTTGTATATTAATTTCTGGAGTTCACATCCTCAGACTGAATAAAATAAACCGGAAATTTTGTTAATTTACTATGTGTTATTAACGTTAATGAAAGGAACTGTTCGTCACGTGTTGCACAGATTCCTCTTTCAACTCCTATACGACTGAGTCTCTGTTTCTTATTATAATTACAAATACATACAAATACAACTCGCACGAGCTCATTTCTTCCAATAAATTATTTCCATTTTTAGTTTGTAGCAAATAAAGACTACAACACTCGAAACAATTAAATTTCTGAACTAAATATATTTGTTTTCCATAAAATAAAAATTCTTTTGCATTAATCGATTTTGAATTAATTGAATTTTGGGCGACAGCCCACAAACATTTTTGTTTTGAATTGTCAGTGATTCTGATTTATACAAGACAAGAGTGAAAATAGGTACAAAATAAGGTTATGAACAAACACGAACAAAATTACAAATTAAGCTCCTGTAAATGCAAAATGTTCAGGTTTTCTCTGTTACTCGTTCATATTAATTAAATTTATTAAAAGCATTTCAAGGATGATGAAAACCCAAACACAAAGTAATGCCTGTCTACTCTCAACCTCAACGTAAATCCTTTTGCACATTGTGTCTCATTATATTAATACTATTTCAGTACGTAATGACATTTTGTTGGTAGGGTAGATGTTTCGCCAAAGGGTAATATCGAAAAACTCAAGACAATATAGATGAAAGAGAAGGACAAGCTGACGAATTTAAATCTACATATTTTCGTCCTTATCTACAAATTGGACAAATTACAATTAAAAACAATAAGAGCGCATGGCGGAGTTAGAATAACCGCTGCCTCTCACTCAGGCGTCCCGGGTTCGAATCCCGACAGTAGGCAATATATATTGTTAAAGTCAAGTGTATTTTCGATATTCGGGACACCCTGTTAATGAATGTTGTACGTGCAGACAAAAATTTTCAGTCATAACATGCTTAAACGAGTAAGAAAGGCCATAAATAAAATAGAATCAAGTACATCCAGAGTGATTATGAATATATAACCTAAAAAAAAAAATGAATGAATGTCTCTATGTCTCGTGCATCTATGTCTCGTGCAACTGGTCGATGTGACGCTGAATCATAACCTCAAAGCTCAAAAGCTACATGGAAAGACGAATGACAATGCAGATGACAGAAAAGGACAAGCTGACGAATTTAACATCGACATATATCCTTCATGAAGATACAAATCGGACAAATTACAATTGAAAACTATAAAAATGTGTTTTGGACACTCCTGCACAGACAAATTTTCAGTCAAAACATGTTTAAACGAGTAAGAAACGCCATAAATAAAATATAATCAAGTGCATCCCGTGATTATGAATATATATATATA
>JARJEB010003971.1:0-19125 GCA_030264535.1 Liometoxenus newtonarum
CTACCTAAGGTATGTAAACGGAAAGTATCGGATTCACCCCGAAAACTCGATATTGGGATTTCAACAGATCTCCACGAATCTCGCTTCCCTGAGTCCGAAAAAGTGGTTTTTGGCCAGATGTCCGTGTGTGTCAAACAGCGCAATGCATAGGGATGAAATTTGGTACATGGGTATATGTCCGTCTGGTGAGAACCTGGAGTAAAAATAAATGAAATCGGTCGGTAAAGAAGGGCACTTTACTAGGATGTCAAAACATACATTTGCGTATAAGTGGCAAAATATTGCATATAGGGAAAAATAAAAAATATATTCTTGTAGCCCTGGCAATTCTCCACATTTGAGTACCTATAACATTTTTTCGTAGGAAGCATAGTTTGTCATATAATTACACTAAGTATCGGAAAGTTGTGCGGTGTCCCGCACCGTATTTTTTCAAATTTGAATTCTACCGGTTACTATTGCTTTTTGCATTCTAGGTCCGCCCCTTTCTACGGCAGAGGCGCCTCCTGGCTTACTATTCATGGATTTTTTCCGAATATAGGTACTTAGGTGGGAGTTTAGTCAGTAAGAGTCTGACATTGGCTACTGGCGGGAGTCAGTAGTTATCCTATACAGGATTCTCCCATCTACCGAAAAAAAATTACTCACTGTTTCAGTCCATGCACCGCTTCACTCAACTACGACTTATTAACTAGGCGCTGTCACATTGTGGGCGGTAAATTTGAAATAAGCTCCAAGCAAACATAATCCTGAACTTTATGTGCTTCTGCATTCAATATAGACAAGTGGATTTTAATACAAATTACTTTACGTTATATTTTCCGATACCTCATCATTATGAGATATCAATTACATACTATGAATTACAACGGCCACGTATTTTAAAATGCGTTTGAATTTTGTAGTACTTAATGTGGATAAGATCCTGCTCGTTAATTATACCATAATTTTCCCTCACGTAAATGATCGGCATGAACAATTCATAAATTACAAAATTTAGTTTTAAAAAGTGTGCTGGCATTATAATGCTATACATTTCAGAATGACTCATTCCTTAGATATTGTAATTACGTGTAATCATGAATAAATTTCATTTCAATTCATTTTAAATATTTATGAAATTTCTTATAGGATGACGTCCACGGATAAGTGCCAATTATGCAGCATTTGAAAATTATTATTGGACTTCTCACAATTGTTTTCTGGAATAGGTAATTGATTTATTGAATGTTGGACACGTGAAATTAATTCAAATCTCCATTCTTACACCTCATCTAACGATTAGTGACATTGCTGGGAGGTTACTGTCGAAAGTTTTATGCAAAAAATGAAAAGCATAGACAACAGACTTTAGTTTAGGTCGGAATGGCACCTTTGGGCGCAGCCGTTCTGGCGCGGCCGTTTGGGCGCGTCCGTTTGGGCGCGTCCGTTTGGGCGCGGGGACAGTTTGGAGCGGGACTCTTCGGTGCAGGGACTATTGGGCGCAGGTAATTTTTGGAGCAAGTATACAAATATTCAGAGAAATTCGGATTTATTTATTTAATATATTATGCGTTTAATTTCTGGCACCAAATCTAGAAATCATATTTCCAATGTTTTATATAATTTGAGATTTTTGCTTCACATAAATCAGATTTTTCTTATTTATGGCTGGGTATCACAAGGCTCCTTCCAATATGCATGTATATCGTCAATGCTTTTGCGGTTATATTATAATATATTCTTTGAGAAAAGTTGTGTGTGAATAAAGTCAGATGTCCACTTTCCATTTGTAATATACTCTTTGTAATATACATGTCTTAACAATGAAAAATGTTTGTCAAACATTGGAAATAGGTATTATTCCTAGATTTGGTGTTCAAAAATTAAACCTGTAAAATATTATATAAATCTGATTTTCTCTAAATATTTTTATACTTGCGCCTAAAATGACCTACCCCCAAACTACTTGCGCCCAATAGTCCTTGCGCGGAAGAGTCCTGCGCCAAACTATCGCTGCGCCCAAACGGGCGCGCCGAATGGTACTATACCGAGTGTAGGTATCTCTAAAAACGGTCGTTGGATGGAACGTGGACATCTGACTTTATTCACACACAACTTTTCTCGCAACTTGCAAGTTGCAACTTTAGGTGCTTCCCAGTTTACTGTTGCTGTTGCTTTTGGTCCAAGGAAAGTAATGTATCCATGAGAATTCTTACTGGTAGCGGTATATATAGAGGATGCGGCACCTGCACACTTAGATAAATCCGAGGGGCGTACCGCACTGGGATATTTACTCTACACATTAAAGGATATTAAAGTATATTAATGGATGTTTGTGGATATTTGGAATATAAATTGGGTTATTAAGGATATTAAGGGGATATTATGGATATTAAAGGTATAATAAGGCTGTTAAAGGGATATTAATAGTAAATTAAGAGGATATTAACGATATTAAAGAGATATTACTGGGATAATACGCCCTACTGGCATATTAGTGACCAAAAAAATAAAAGCTCTCAAGTCTCTTAACATCTCCCGTGCTGCAGTCCTGCAGAGCCGCATCCCAGATAAGGTGACCAAAAAAAAGTTCTCAAGTTTCTTAACATGAACAAAAAAACTTTGCCCAGGGGCAAGGATATTAAATGGATATTAAGGATATAAATGAGATATTTAAAGGGATATTAATGGGATATTTAGGATATGGATATTTACTGTACAGAATTTCAGAGTGCGGTACGCCCCTCGGATAAATCGGTACGAGTGTCACCCTAGGTACAACTTTCTGAGTGTTTACAGAATTTCGTGAAAATTATTTTCATTGGAAAGTGAAAATTGAACTGAAATTAAGTAATAAGTATCAAAATATAATCAATGTCGTATCTATGTTCCAATCAAAATAATTTCAACGATCCTAGAATATTACATATATCAGGCCCTAACGTAAGCATGATCCAATGACCCCTCCTTTTTTGCGTCGCAACAAAAAAAGGCAAATATTTCAAGTTAAATACTAATTTAATTAATAACCAAACTTAATTATTATTTACCAAACTTTAGGCGTTGGAGGGCCCCCTTGCTCATGGGCCCCAACGCATTGCGTATTCTTACTATATGGTAGCTACGCCATTGTTATACAGTCTAGTACATGGTCGGAGAGTTGTGCGGTGTCACCCGTACCGATTTATTATTTGTTATGCCTGGTAAATAAAACAAGCAAAAATCAATAGCACGTATTGAAGTGTAAATTAGTCATAAAATATTGAGTCCGTAATAGTAGTTAAAGCAACATGTATCATAAGTCGTGTTTTAAACAGCGGCGAGTGATTCGAAACAGGCGAACGTTTAAAACGACTTATGATACAAGTTGCTTACACAATTTTTTAAAATTTGCGTCTAGTATTTCCTTTTTTTCAATAAAAACTAATTTTGGTTACATTAACACTTGCAAAAATATTGACATTTCACACAATATTGACATTTCATACTTCAAGCGCTGGCGTCGGCACGTCGAATGACGACTGTTACCAACTTAGAAAAAAGAAATTCCCTAATGGTTTATTTTAAAAAGTATATTGCTAGCTTTGTCTATCCTATTCTGCCTCCAATTTTCCGTCATTTTTGCTTTAAAAACTATATTGCCAGCTTTGTCTATCCTATTCTGCCTCCAATTTTCCATCTAGAACTGTCTCTTAAGAAACTCTTAAAGCTTTGTATATGATAGATATAGAAGGATAGATGCCTTAACAAACCGCTTTCAGTACTACAGTTGCTTTATTATGAAAGCAAATTTTAAAAATATGCCTTTTACTCAGCGGGTAACTTATTTCTTCCTAAAATTTCTACCTAAAATATTGTTCGGACTTTGCGTTTGTTTACTTTACATGGTTCTTATTGCATAACTATAATGTATATACAAAATAGAACTAGTCGGTCGTAGAAGTTATTTTAATCGGAAAGTGGAAATGATATTGATTACGTTTTGATATCACTTCTGAGCAATTTCCACTCTCCGATCAACGTTATTTTTACGGTCGACTATTTCTACAAAATCGCAGTCGATACGGTCGGAAAGTTTTGCGGTGCGAATTTAACGCACCGATTTAATTTATACGTAAATTAGATAAATAATAATTTGAAAATAAAGAAAAATACTTGAAAAACCCAGCACACTGCATATTTAAAACACCCTGTATATTACATATTTCGTAGGTATAATCTAATCTAATCTTCATATGCTTCATAACGTTATATTTGTTGATTTTGAGTATTTAGAATGTTAGGGAGTTAGGGAGTTTGCATAGCGTATATTCTATTCTATTTGTTTTTTGATTGTTAGATACCAATATGAAAGTTTACGAATTAATATCTCACAAACTATGTATCCATAAAAAAAATGTTATAGGTAGGAATTGAGATGTGGAGAATTGAACACAGTGAAACAAGAATATATATTTTGTTTTTGCCAAGATCCAATATTTTGCCACTTATATTCAAATTTATGTTTTGACATTCACGTAAAGTTGCTTCTTTATCCACCGATTTTATTTATTTTTAAGCGGCCCATACACTTTCAACCTAGTCTTCAACCTAGTCGTCAACTTGCGATGTTGACGACTAGGTTGACCGTCTGTGGGCAAGTTGATGTTGAAATTCCATGTTGACGACTAAGTTGAAGAAAATTAAAGTGGTTTGGGCGGAGCCTGATGTTGGCGACCAGGTTGAGACATGTGTGGCACGGTTGACGACATGCTTGTCAACATCAGTTGTTTTTTTGGGAATTGTGCTGTCAACTTGTAAAAACTTGTGGGAAGACCAAAATAAAATTGATGTTTTTTATCAAGTTCGTTGACATGTGTGTGGGCAACAACCCCAACCTAGTTGACGACTAGGCTGAAAGTGTATGGGGCGCTTTACACCAGTTTCGGTTAGGAAGAATATATGCCCACATAATTGGTTTGCCCGGAATTTTGCTCACACACAGGGATACACACGGACATCAGACAAAAAAGTCGATTTATTCGACCTGGGGTCAACGGATCTGCACAAATCATGGAAAAATAAGATTTTGATATTTCCGATTACATTACTTTCCTATACCTATACCTAACCATATGCCTTCGGTTTAAGGTCGGAAAGTAACAATTTAAAGTCAGCAACCTGGAATCCAATCATGACCCATATAGGCCATAGGGTAACTTTGCCCAAGTCGTACCCCCTAAGAACAAATGGCCATAAAATGTAAAATAAATGAAATTACTGGGAAATACGTGTGTTATTCGAAACTTCAACTATTTTTGCAAGCATTTTTCATTAAAAAGTTGAAAATATATGTCCAATTTTATATTAAATTGACAAATTTCGAAAAGTTGTCATCGGTACGACTTAAGAAACCGGTGCTTTAAGTCCTACCGCACCTATATCCTAAGTCGTATCTAGGGACCAAGTGAAACAAAACAACCTCAAATTAATATTTTTGGTATGTACAACTTTATTAGAATATCATTCATCTTTTGCAAGAATTACAAAAAAAATCGTTCGTTTGCTCACCCCCGCGCATAAATCATAGATGCCAATGTTTTGCATTTGGTGCACTGAATTACACTATCTTCATTGTTTTCGTTATAAACATTACAATACCAATTGCTTTTCTTGATTTGTGTGCTTCTTTGTAGCTTTTTCGTATCCGAGCATTTTTTCCATTTGTCGTTTCTAGTACGACTTAAGCAACTTTTATGGGTACGACTTAACCAACAGCACATGTAACATTTCCAATCAACATCATAAAAAATCGGTACGGGTTCGCACCGCACAACTTTCTGGCCATATACATCACGATTTCGTAGAACTCGTCGATCCTAAAAGTAATTCTGATCGTAAAGTGGCATTTAACGGTCTCTATTCTGTTTATAACACTAATATGTATAAAAATTAAAAAGTTGTGCGATGCGTATCCGTACCGATTTATTTTAAATGTAAAATTAATTAAAAAATTGTTCATTCCATTGTTCATACCAACAACTTTGACTATCGTTAATAAAGTCTTCTTAGGACAGTGTTGTCCATCAACCAACCCGCCTGCCAAGTGTGGTGGATTAATGGCAAATACCTCCAAGTAATAATATAAATGTACTATACATAGGAGAGGCCTAAGATTCAGGAGTGGACTAAAAATAGGCTGAAGAAGAAGAAGAAAGAAATTATTACATTATAAACAATATTTGCAAATTGCAATTTGCGTGCCGCGAAAAGTACAATTGCACTCGAAGAAATAATTATCAAAATATTAATTTCGTGTTGCACAAAGTCATTGACTGTTAACGATTATTAAATTTTGATGGGTTGCACAATTGCAGAAAATGTTAATATTTGACAGTTCTTTACCAATAAGTTAACGAATTATCTTTTGTTAATAACTGGGTTTCGAACATAATTGTTTTTTCGCAAAACGTAATAAAGAGGTGAAAATTGATAGTTGCCCTTTCATATTTTCTGATGTAGTGATATTTCTATTTTATATTTTTGCCGAAACAGGTAGTTGAAAGCAACACGTCGTCTTGAATGATTGTTGAATTGTAGTATTTCTTATGTCTATTTTACGACCGAAACATCGTGATTTTAATTTCAAATATACTCAACTACGTTATTAAAGTTCTTATTGACCTAATTCAATAAATATTATTGCTGTAAGAATTGCAATTTCGTTTTAATGCCGACGATTGTAAAAATTATTAAGCAAACGAGTTAGTACTTGTAATAGTTAGTTTCCAACCAAGTTCATGTATGGTCATGTGCAAAAATAAACTTTCAACATCTCACCTCGAATGTTCTCATTCTCTTCATGCGCGCGAGCGAATACTTCGCAAGAATCGCAAGTACATAGTTTTAGCTAGCCTTTAGTCGAATCGTCGCAAAACGAAAACGTGGAAGACTATGTTTGAGCGCTCAAGTTATCATCGTCTGTCTTTCCATGTTCTCCTCGTTGTGTTCACATTTCAGATTTCAATCTAGCATCTCATGTCCACTCAATGAATTCGTGTAGTGTAGGATATCGTTTCACTATAGAAGTTGTCTTCGTTGTCCTCGTTGCCTTCAATGCCTTCCTTAGCCATCGTTGGCTGTTCAGCATGTAGACATTTCTAGAGGAGAGGATTCGAGCATCTTTATCCTCTGTTGTTACGCTTTAGTGTCTCGGGCGTACTTCTGTAACCAGTCCTCCTGCGCAAGTATGTTCGGCCCGCCATATCCCCGAGGTCTTTCAGCGAGCTTTATATTACGTACTGCCTGCCTGCCATACGTAGAGCAAATGTATTAGAGAGACGTACTGCTATGATTATAGCAAACAAGAACAATCTTTGGTGCCTTCATAAGGCCTCCGGCCTTCTTTCGAAAGTAGTACTCCAGCCAGGATCCTTGCATTTTTTTATTGAAAACTTGTAAAATGTTTCTCTCTACAATTACATCCACAACCAAACATAACGTAGGACTAGACAAGGGATGGTAAGCTATAATTCTGGGATGCAATAGAATAAATGTAGAGCACGTCCGATAAATTTTTAATTATCAACTAGAGTATGCTAGAGACTATTGAGAACAGAATACCGAAGGAGAGAAGGAAGGAAGGAAGTTTATTTGGAATGCCATCGGTTACTATTATCAATCCCACGTCTGGGGTCCTATCTAAGAACCGATCTTGATATCCAAGAGGCAAGGAGTTTAGAGAGCAGAGAGTAATATCGATCAGAAGTTCGGAGAGAGTTTGCTGGCGTTGCACACAAGCGGGGGTGAGTTTTGGGATGTCCCGGAGGGTTGGCGTGACCTGCAACCCGAACAACCCGAACCCGCCCTTGTGCTCCTACTCACCGGCTAATTAAAGGTCACGTGACGACGCTCTATAGTCGACGTTTCAAACCGTTACCGGTACCGAAAACTATTTCTAGAAACTGTTTTCCCGTCGGCGATGTCATCGCATGCATATAGGTAGATTGAATAAGCGGTGGCGGTGGCGGTTCAATTTTTTGTCTTCTATACTCACTTTCAACAATCGTGATTGGTGTACGAACGAATTTCTTGCATATTAGCACAGCTAGCACACAATCAATGTGCAATGGTGTAATCATTAAAGGAAAGGTGCCGGAAATGTGACTGTGGGGGTGGCAGCGCTAGGTGGCGCCGGCGCTACCGTCGCGACGCAGTACTGGGTTTCGTGCCGCACCAACTTCCACCACATACCGTGCAAATGAACTGTATTATTATCGGATCGACACTGGTATTATAAATCTTAATCGACTTTTATCGCAACGCTCAGGACTCGATGTACAACTTCTTCAAATTCATGCGAAGCATAAAGCATTCCACAATTTCATTCATATCCGGGCACGTTTGTAAAAATGAATTCTTTATTTTTATTATAATTAAACTTAAACATTAATCACGTTTAAAGTGTTCCTTCAAAAACGAATTCGAAAATTGTACTCTCCTCTAGCGGCCAACAGGTTGCGCCTCGGCCTTTATTAAAATATGTACGCTATTAATTTTCATTAGTAAATATCATCCCTTCGCCACGTTTTCTAACAGCGAGTACAAACGCATTCAGCTATGTGTGTATTGTTGAATGGATGGATGAATAAATGAATGAATGAGAAAGCGCGAAAAGGAGTTAACATGTTGATGAGTGCGGATATCCCTTCGATGTTGCGTGCTGTACAGCAGCGGAGGAGAGCAACATCACTATAGGGTAAGAACCCCCTAAATCATCTGCTCGTCACCCGCCAGGCAGCTGGCAAAGCGACGTTCCGGTGACGCATACGACGCCAAATATTTTTTATTTAGAAAGAAAGCCGCGCATGTTTTGTGATCCAAAATTTTTCAAAGATATTTCAATACATTCTAACATTGTATGCTTACGTTAAAAACACTTTTGAATATTAAACGTATTAATATTAATATCTCATGTAGGTAAGTAAATGAAAATTTTGAAACTCTACAAACATGTTACGGTGTTATACTAACAGTAGTTAGTTAACATACTCTTGAAATTTTCTAATCTAGAAACCAGTCGATCTAAAAACGGGTTTTCACCAAACCGAGAAAATTGACACAACTCAAGAGATATTTGGTTGCGTTGCTTGCGAACATTTTTGATCAGAAATTAAATTTCCTAGGCTTCATTAGTGGCGTAAAGCTTTCAGCGGCACAAATTCGCGTTAAATTCGCACCGCACAATTTTCCTATACGTTGTTTGGTTTGGCCGAAATTTTGTTCACACCCATACAGCAAAAACCACTTTTTCGGACTCAGGGAAGCAAGATTCGTGGACTTCGTTACTTTGCCTCATCACATCACCTAACTTTCCTTACCACACCTTCGGTAAGTCGGAAAGTAAAAATTTGGACTTGTGTTGCTGTTTTCACAAACTCAATTACTGTTTTCTTGGTTAGCTGGAAATCAGCCTTAACACTAACGATTAACTACGATGATTTCTACTAAAGTGTTCTGGAAGTGTGTGGTGTGTGGTGTTTGATGTGGTAGTTCCCATTTAGAATCATTCTTGTCTGCGGTGCGTTTTCAATGGTGTGTTCTGCTTCATGTTGTTTGTTTGCTGTATATTATTCACAAGCCAAGCAAGAATAAAAGCTGCATGTTCGACGGGTCGGACGTGAAAGAGTTGTTTTATATTTAAATGAATTGTGATGTCGTCCGTCTAGGCATGGGCTGCATTCCATCGTTTTGGGATCATGGCCATGTGACACATGCACTCGACTCTCGACGATTTTCTCCTCTATATTATTACATATAACAAACAGTATTTGTGTGCGACAAACACATGTATAACACAGAAGAATCGGTTAATAAACAGTGCACCCAAAAACACCCACGTACACAACCGTCAAACCGACACCAAACATTCAATGTCACAGAGAACACATCTCAGATGAAAAGGAAACACACAGAAACAGACACTGCATTAATAACCCAGTAACCAAACATATAAGAAGAATCATCTCAATTTTCGCGGAAAGTATTAAATAAAACTTAATGGTTTTTAATTTGCCATGCATTTGTTTCTACGATGCGGTCGAAAACTGTTCCTTCTAACTATATATTTACGTGAACATGAAATTCATAATATTTAATTGAAAGGCATAATATTCCAAAACACCCACGTGAATTTCTTCTTCTCTAAATCTTTTTACATTTTACATGCGATTTAAGACTTAGGCCATGGGTCGGCAGACAGCGGCTCGCGAGCCGCATGCGGCTCTTTGCATAGCGTTTGCGGCTCTTTGAAAATTGGAGACTTGAGAGGTTTTTTCTTTTTTTTTGGTCACTGCGGCCTCAGATAGATATTTCAACTTTGAAGAGCTTTTTTTTGGTCTCCGCGTTCTTGGATTACTACTTTGAGACTTAAGAGCTTTTTTTTGTCACCGAGTGTTCTCGGAGGATATAATTTACTACTGAGAGAGCTTTTTTTTTTTTGGTCACCAACAATAAAAATTTCTAGATTTCGGTTAAGTAACTAAGTTTTAAATAAAAAAATAAAAATTGGCTCTCTGATATCTTCGTTATCATGTTGTCTTCACAATTTGGCTCTTCTCACTGGAAAGTCTGCCGACCCATGACTTAGGCCAAGCCAGGCCACAACAAACTTATATACGATATTATAAACGATGTAACTTGATTGCAACAGTTAACTGAAGTTCTTTGTGCATCTTATGTTGTAACTTATAAGTTATAATAAAACATATTAAGAGCTTTGTAAAAATTCTTCTCTCTTAGTGATTCCGAGCGGCGCCAGTCTCGACCATCCATATATGATATTGGCCATGACAAAACGGTAAAAATATAATTACCATATAGTCGACAATAAGTTACATTTGTCTCACAAAGTGTTCAAAGATACAAAATTCATTTCGCAAGCATTTTTAAGATTAAATTAATTTTAAAATCTTTGAACACATTGTATATAAATACGTATACAGATACACTACTAAGTTGTTGAATGTTAAAAGCATTCTATGGTCATGTTAAGTAGCGATTTACAATGACAGTACAAGCAAAATACCATTGGATTTCAATAAAATCACAAAAACTTATATTTGCTCAACGCGCACATTAAAACATTAATGAACATACATTCCACTTCCAAGTTGGAAGATACGATTTTAATTTTTATACTTTTATACTGTAATCGAGAAGCACCCAAAGCACCATATTAAATTACAATAGTGCAAAGGTGTGTTATGAGGCGTATTATTATTACATATTGAACGTCCATAATGCGAAATGTCGATGTCACTACACCCTGCACGACCCTTCTCTCTCACACACGTACGTAATTATCAATAACAAATGTGCATTATCAGCCAATGATAGCATTCTCGTTAGTTAATATGCAATCATAATGGCACTCTGTCTGCTGAATACATACGTTTATATGCATTTGAACATGATGGAACCTGTTTGGTCCATCGTCCATTCGAAAACATACAACAGGGCAGAAGCGAACTGAACTCATGCATACGCATACGATACGTAGAGCTAAGCATTCAATGCGTTGACGTTGAGTTTAATCATGAGGATGGGTTGGTTGGAAGCGATGATTGTAAGATTATAGAATAAGATGCGTAAGGCCTATGATAAAATTCTTATATCTGACAGATATTCAAAGGAAGTCAGTGCCAAATCTACAACTCTCAATTTTAGGATATTGGGATGCAAACAATTTATATGGATGGACAATGATGCAGTATTCAGACATTAGATATATTCTACCATGCGGTAGAAAACTGTTCCTTCTAACTATCTATTTACGTGAAGATGAGATTAATAATATATAATTGAAAGAATAAGATGCGCAAGGCTTATGTTAAAATTCTTATATCTGACAGATATTCAAACAAAGTCGGTGATAAATCTACAACTCTCAATTTTAGGATATTGGGATGCAAACAATTTAAATGGATGGGCAATGATGCAGTATTCAGACATTGGATATATTTTGGATATAGATATTGAATATCCAACATATTTACATGATTCACATAATGATTTGCCCTTCTTACCAAACAATGAAGCTCCACCTGGTACAAGATTCAATCAGAAACAGTTAATGACACTTTGGAAAATAAGTCTAATTACGTAATGCACTATAGAATTTAAAGCTAGCTATTAATAATTGTATAATACTTAATATTACTAGACGCACTTGTGGGACGATACCGACGCAACCTAATTACATAGACGTGAAGATAGGTGGCGCAGGGTCAGCTCACTTGATAACTTAATACGAATTTCCACGCAGACGTTGCGTATCCACAGTTAATGCTACAACTAAGACTATTTTACAGACATAATTCGTGCGTTAATTTAGGGGTAATGCGCTTTCAAAATTCAAAGGAAGTCAGTGACAAATCTACATCTCTCAATATTAGAGTCTACTTCTACTAGACGCACTTGTGGGGCGACACTGACACAATATAGTTATATAGATGAGAAGATAGGTGGCGCAGGGTCAGCTCACTGACAACTTAATACGAATTTTCACACAGACGTTGCGTATTCTTAATGCCAAAACTAAGACTATTATACAGACGTAATTCGCTTATGTACACCTCCAAACGTCTTCTTCGTGGTTTATATTAGTGGTAATGAGCGTTCAAAAGATGTTCGTTACCTGATGACCACTAAAATGTAGCTCGTGCTTGCGTGCAGCTAACAATCAATATAAGTATCAAGTGAACTCAAATTCAAGTCCAACAACAGACTGTTTTAGTTAAGCAAGTGTAGTTGGCATGATACGTATTGATGAACTCAGAAAAAATTATGACATATGGTCACACATGGCATACGAATTTGTATGTGCTCGGTGCTCCTGCATGTTTGCTTCACTGCTCAAATTGTGTATTCATAGAAGAGCAGTATTTTATAATACAGGCACGAATAATCAATAAGCCGAACCAAAATATGATAAATATTTATCCACAGATATAATTTATTGATGACTCGATTATTAGCGATTAATACCTGATCGGCATCAAGTTATAGACTAAAGGCAGTTGGCGTTAATAGTGTAATTAATGTGCGAATGCCTCTGTCTGAAGATATTTATGTAGAGATTAATAACTGTAAATCAAAACGAAAAGACAGATTGGAAAATCACAAATTAAATATTAATCATTTTGTAACGTAGATACTTATATTTATAATACTTCATTCGGTCTGGTTATTTTTTTTCTACTTCTGATTAATGTTTATTATGAATTCAATTGTAATTACAATTGTATTTGAGAATAATTATCGCACCAAGAAATTGTAAACATATATAGGTGTTAAGCGATAATGAGAAATCGAGGAAATGTGTTAACATTTATTTTGATAAATGTATGTTTCATCATTAGATTTTTGCGTGTATATTTTTGTGTTCCATTATAAGAGTTAAGTCATGATTTGTTTTTTTATCTTTTATAGAAATCTTATTGTTATTTCATTTTATTTGAAACGTTAATTCTGTCGACGAGTGGTACTCGAACCCGCAACGGACAGCTTATCTAGGGCCAGCTATGCCAATTGAGCTATACGAGGAACCGTAACCCTCGTATGTGTTACATGGCTCCACGTAGCTCATTTGGCAGAGCTGCCCTAGATAAGCTGTTCGTTGCGGGTTTGAGTGCCGCTCGTCCTATAAAAAGAAATAATAATAAGATTTCTATAAAAGAAAACAACAAATTAGGTTTTTCTTAAGTAATCGATTTTTAATTCACCTATATAGAGTTAACTAATACGAATAAATAATTGCAAACATTGCGAATGGCTAAATGTCACCATAAGTCTAATAATACACGTATATTTATCGGTTTTTGTGCTTGACTCTCTCCTATAATACAGAAAATTCGATGTATTTTCATTTTAATTAAAATATTGCTCGTTTTGTGTCATTGTATTCGTGCGTGAGCGTTTGCACTGCCTGTTGTTGTATTTCGGCGCGTAGGTGGGGAGCTGGAGCGTTTCGCATTTCTCATACTATTTTGGTAGATAGAGTATTACGTTTTGTGGGGGTGGTTAAAGCAGAGTGAATAGGTAGCTATACGTATACGGAGGGTTAGGTTGGTTATACTGTTATACCCATTCGACATACGGGTGGCGTCGGTGGATGCAATGACGTCAGGGACGTCGAGCAAATGCTGGAAAACGCGCATTTTCCCTTCTACCTTCTATACCTATACATCTATACCCAGATATTCTTAACACTATAATTCTAGAGGTCTTGTGCTTACCAAAGCCGCATCCAAGGATCATGGGAGGCCGCAATTGTGCGACACACGGAAAAATCCCATCTACCGAATTTCCCAGTTGTACAATATCCACACCGCCATACACTGGAAATTGACACGTTCACAACTAAACTAGGACTGAAATCAACAAGGTCGCACACGACGAAGACATCTTTATCGACATGTTTTCTTCATTATTTTTCGTTCAACCCAATTATAATTTTGTAATGATATTTATGACAATAAGACAATTATTTACAGGAAAATTTGTAATTTGTTCATTGAATATGAAGCTTTTCAACGTCGTTGTGTATACAAATACAAATATGGAAAGGGTTATGTTGGTAATTTACATTTTAATATAAACGACACGTGGACTATGTCAGCCCTCGATATGCAGAGGAGGTATGTGAAATTAGGGTGAAAACTGTTTCGAGGGCGAAAACTCTTCAAACGTACGCTACTGCCTCCTATGTTGCCAACGCATTTACAAATACGTGTAACACACATTTATACAGAGAGAGAGAGAACAGGCAAATACAATCAATTGAACGTCGTTGGAGACCGTGAAAAAAATGAACAAAATAAAAAAAACTGCGTAACGGTTCAAGTTTAGAATCAGGCCAACACTTTGCTCTATGATGGGTATACTTACATCGTAACAGAAGTCGAAGTAAAAACGAATAAACTTTTTTCAACTGTCTCGACGTTTTATTTGTAATGGACCACTTTGACTACAAAAAAATACTTATAAGTATACAAATAAAAAATATTCAATGTTAATACTTGTTGTTCAGCAAAGGTATTTAATACCCTCCACTTCATTGTTTTATATTGGGGTATTAATTTGCTCTGGAAGCTTTTAAGAGTTATTCATTACAAAAATAATTAATTTTTTTATACATTTTCCATAATACACCTAATAAAATATGCAAAAAGTTCCAGAATTTTATTAATTATTTTAATCTGAATCCTATTTTATATTACGATGAAAATTTGAATATTGAATATACAAATTTGTTAATTTGTTGATCATCGAAAACAAGCAAATAAATGTCAAGCAAAAGATTCTTTCAAAAACTTTTGCCAGGATTGTACTCTGCTGTAATGCAATAAACACAAAAAACAAAACCGATAGTGCTGTAGTAGGTACATTGAGGAGAAGGAAAGTACTAAAGGACAACAGGGTAAGTGAGTATTGAGTGTGGAACAAAAGCTGTCTGGCTTCGCGTAATCAACTCAGAAATTGGGGGATTCACTTAGCAGGGGGTTTTAGAGTTACAGGGAAACTTGTCTCTATTGTCTCCCATATGGATTCCCTTCATATTGTAACTAAACAGAACCACCGATAGCCCATACATTCATTTTCTATCGATTATGTTCATCATTCATGTTTGCTTTATACTTTTATTATTTTACGCATATACATATATCGAATCAGTTAACTCAGGGGTTCTCAAACTTTTACGGGCCTAGACCAACTTTTGAAAATTAATATTTTTCGCTTATTTCGTGAATATTTGCGACCCATGACTTTGGGAACCGCTGAGTTAACTCATCCTCCGACTGGATGTCCGGGCAATGCTTGACATTAAATATCTATCGTGGCGTGGTGTGGCGTGGCGTGGGGTGGAAAACTTTTCGAATGAATGTCTCGAAAACTCTGAAATGTACAAAGTTTAAGTAACTTTAAAGCAAACTAAGTAACTAAAGGAAGGTATATAATACGAGATGCCACTATGGCTGTGACTATGTGCCTTCTTAAATTTAGTTTCGGGGATGATATAATTAGCTTACCAATATGTCTGCTTTCATCCTTATTATATCTATACACCCCCGATTTACAATTTCGAATTTCTAATTTTAAATTCTGGTATTATTAGACGTGTTATTTATTGGTTTATTACCATAAGACTTTGGTTATGCATTGGCATTGCGTTTTTAGGGAACTTTTCTCCGCAGCTAGGACTTCTCTCAACATATAGTGACTTGAAAAACTATTTATTATTACTAAACAGAGGATTTCAAAATAGAACACCAACTCTCGTGGTAAATAACTACTATTGAGTCAAAGAAAGAAAAAAAAACGATTTATTTTAAAATCACATGATGATGTGATGTTTCAGTATCTTGACTCCCAAATGCTCATTATATAATTTAAATTCGTTCGAGTTTGGAAGAGACTAACTGACTAAGAAAAAAAAACTGTTACTTAATTGAAATGAAATTTTCCTTGGTTTGATATTTTACGTTTTTATGGATATATAAGTACTTTTTTACTTTCCGACCTACCGAAGCTATATTAAGTAAAGATAGGTGTTCAGGCAAAATTTCGAAATCGGGTTGAGTCTGAAAAAGTGCAGAATCCTAGAATTGATTCTGATCGAAAAGTGGAAATTGTACAGCAATTTAGTGATATCAAATCGTAACCAATGTTATTTCCACTTTCCGATCCGAATTACTCCTATAGGATGGTGGGAAAGTTGTGTGGTGCGAATTTAACGCACCGATTTATTGTGTAAGTATACTCCAGCAATAAAAGGATAATCATAAAAATTAATCGTAATATGTAGCAGACAACAAGACAACAACAACCGTAACCGTCAAGATGATTATGCACATACTCAAATGAAATTACACATGCTTAACATGAATCGATTAATAATAATCGATACGTAATCTATATGTGCGTATAATATATTTACATAATTATATCAACAACCTATCGATTGGAACATTAAAACTCTTTTCACAAATATTATAATATAGATATTAAAATCCAATGTTCGTTCTTTTCCTTTTAAATAATACCTCCATTTCAATAAAGTGAATTTTTTATTAAGTTGCCATTTTTCATTTTTTTTTCAGTTATTAAAGATATTTAGATTTACATACTGCTATAATTCTAATTATAATTGCTGTCTTTATATTATTATTTAATTCTAATTATAATTGCTGTCTTTATATTATTATTGTCCGAGTTTTTACTTTTTATGAGAGGATTTATAGTATACATGATTATTTAAGCGCGCGAGTTGTGTATAAAATCCATTTGATCTACATTGATTAATACGCAGACTATTTAGACATTCAAACGGGTTTCATACACTTGATTAGGTGGATTTATTAAATCCAAATGTAAATTTCAAGTTGACGATTTGTTCTGGTCTGTTCTCATGCGCGTAGCTTATCAGTGCGATTCGTGTTCTCCCACTGACAGACTTTTTAGGCGTCTGGCTTTTTCACGCATTTTTTATTACATCCATAACTTACCCCTACCCAAACTAAAAACATTTTATTTCTTCAAGTCTTCAAGACGTATGAATCGAAAATTAATTTCACAATTTTAAGGAGAAATATATGAGCAAATTATTAATTCCTATACCTAGATTAATTTGCTTCTTCGGAATTATTCAAAATAAATGTTTATTTCTTATTTATAAACTAAAATTAAAATAAACACACAAGCAAGGTCCAAATTGTTTTTTATATTTCTGAATGACGGTTATGCGATCTTGATGGTGATATTTGTAGCAATTCCGATGGCAAGAAGCCAAAATAAAAGGTTTGAAAACCCATCGTCATAAAGAGAACATTCAACCCCCTGAAACTAAAATCTAGTGCAAACCAGCAAAACTAACGAACATATAGTTATACGAGTAGATGCAGTTGCTGTTGCATTTTATAGTTCCTGTTGTGTTTTGTTTGTGTATGCATGTAGGACAGTATAAAATGCATTGATTTTTAGTTTTACTATTGGGTTTGTATCGAGTTTATAATAGAGAGGGAAGGTTGAAAATGCATCATCACCAACCCACCATCAGCGCGCATTTTCGGTTATTAGGGAAAATGAAACGAGTATTGTGAACGTATGAGCTCGCTCCGTAATTTATTGGCAATGTATCTATCAACATTACGTACTGGGTGGAAAATGAAATTTTTCTTTGATTTTTGCAATTTTTAAAACTTTGTTTGGAAACTACAAACATTCAAATTCCTATAACACACTTTGTTTGGAACTTGAAAAGTTTTCCGACGAAAATCCTTTCACTTTGGAATTTTCCAATTTAGAAAATTTGCTGAAACATCCAGTGTAGATTAGTTTTGAAGGATGTAGTAGTTGGTTTTGTATACACGTATAGAGTAATCGATACGCTTTCACAAATCAATAAAACTATAGATAAAAAACCCTAGGACAGGACCCTAACAGAACACACAATGTGACCGAATCTGTACAGGCCCTTATTTTATCTGCACATGTATACACACGCATAAAGTATGCATTCGACTCATCGACTCACAACACATGGATGACAGACCGAAAGGAATCGAGGGTGAATATTATTACATCACGCTTAAATAAATATCATTGTCGCCCATTTAATACTAATATGTGAATATAAACTCTATACTTAACTAACTTATTTTCTAGTGCACTAACTAAGTACACACATTTGAATGAATCGATTTTCTTATTTATAATTCAAACTTTGAGCTTGGAGCTGAATCAATTTAGAAAATTAATAGAAATCGTGCAATTATTAAATAAGACGTGATAACTGATGAATATAAATTCAATAAAATTTTCATGAATTTATTAGAATTAATGGAACGTATACATCTTGGGAATGGTCAGGATCATGAGAGATTGTTAAGTTAACACCTGAGGTTTCTGGTCTTATTTATTTCAATCAAGAAATGCATTTATCGGAAGCTTATCTCGCAGTGACATTTTTCATTTATACTATTAAGTAATATCTTTTATCCGCGACGACCACGTAAAACAGCGATTACTATGTGTGTATGCAGGCACATATGACAGCCATTATCACCACTCGCGAATTATGAGCTTAACACGAGTCAATTATAG